>JALLBA010000574.1:0-16208 GCA_036939675.1 Cyclostephanos invisitatus
AGCGAATCCAAATTTATTCCATCGCTAACAAAAACCAAAAAAGAATTACGGCAGATACCCACCACTAAAACCCAAATAATATTGACAGAAAAATAATAATATTGATTCCTTTGTTCGCTTCGTGTATGTGCGACCGACGATGACGACGTCGTCGGTCGTGGGTTGGGTTGGAAATAATATTTTATCGCTGTCGTGTTCGCAACAACCTCCTCTCCCCCATTATCTCCCATACATACAATACGCGCAAAATGCCGCCGGAATCGCCCATCGCAACGAACGAGGATGGCTCTGCCCACGCCCCGGTCGACGTCGGAGGGGGGAATGGCGGGATGACGGCAGGAGGGGGGGGGTCGAATGGGGGGGGGGGGCGCGGCGGGACCTCGACGGCGAGCGAGATCGCTGCGACCGCGACGACGAGGGGCAAGAGTACGACCGCCAGGGGCACCGGGGGGATGCATTTGCGCTGGACTCGCGTAGTCAAGACCATCGAGACGAAGGAGGGCGGCGTCGGCCTCCTCAGGGGCAGCATCGCCGGCGGAGCCACCGCTACCGCCGCCGCCGCCATGGCCGAAAGCGCCGCCCCCGCCTCGACCGCCAGGACGATACTCGACCGCGTGTCCGGCTCGGCGAATCCCGGCGAGGTCCTGGCGTTGATGGGACCTAGCGGATCCGGCAAGACGTCGATACTCGACGTGTTGTCCGGGCGCTCGTCGCACGATGGGACCGGGAACATCACGCTCGATGGGGTGTTGGTCGACGATAGGCTAATGAAGAAGATGAAGAAGAGGGTGGCATACGTCAAGCAGGACGATGTATTCTTCGGCCATCTGACGGTGCGTGATCAATTGACGTACACGGCGCTGTTGCGATTGCCGAGCACGATGCCCAAATGTCAAAAGATCGACGAGGTGGACCGCACGATACGACGATTGCGATTAACGAAATGCGCCGACACGTCCATAAACATGATATCGGGGGGGGAGAGGAAGAGGGTGAATATCGGGAGCGAGTTACTTACCGATCCGTCGATTATATTGTTAGACGAACCGACGAGCGGATTGGATAGCACGAGCGCGGTCGGACTCATGAATATATTGCGCGAATTGGCGACGATCGAGGGGAAGACCATCATAACGAGCATCCACCAACCGAGCTCGGCGGTATTCTTCGGTTTCGACAAGTTGATGCTACTGTCGGACGGGCACGTGGTGTATTTCGGCACGCCGGGGGGGAGTTTGGTACACGTTGCCGAATTGGGATTGGAATGCCCGCCTGGATACAATGCCGCGGACCATCACATGGATTTGTTGGTCGTGGACGGCACGATCGACGACGATGACGAGCGCGACGATGACGACGAGGAGATGGGAGGTGTGATGATGACCGGAGACGACGACGGCCACGACGGATCGAGCGACGGTATGGGGAAAGTTGGGATTCGGCGAAGGAGGAAGACGACGGCGGGGATGGACGGGACGACGACGAAGCGGATGCTCCTAGACTCCTGGGACGCCGAGGCGTTCGCGAAACGCATCGAGGACGAGGACGCCGCCGAGCGGGACGCGTTCGACGACGGAGTGATCGAGGACGATAAGAATGGCGGCACGGGGGGGAGGAGGGGGCTCGGTACGTCGTCCCGTCGAGGCCTGTCCCGACGGGAGTCGGTGGTCCTCACCGAGAAGTCGTTCAACACGACGTGGTGGACGCAGTACAAGGTGCTCGTGCATCGATCGATGAAGAACAGCCGATCGGCGATATTCACGACCCTAAACTTCGTCAAGGCTGGCGCGATCGGGTTCATGTGCGGCCTACTGTGAGTGTTATGCGTTGCTCGCGCGCGGTGTGCGTGCGTGTCAAAGAGCGTGCGGTCATGCGATCATCAACACTCTCACCCCCCGCCCCCCCCTTCCCTCCCCACTCTCCTTTCGACGAATAATAACGAAAAAAAGTTGGTTTCAGATGCCCTACAGTGAATCGACCGTATTCGACCGATCGAGTTATTACTTCTTCACCATGACGTTCTGGGTATTCGATGCCATGTTCACGGCGTACATGTCGTTTCCCCTCGAACGTGCGATCATATTCAAGGAGCGGAGTTCCGGCGCGTATCGTCTCTCGGCGTACTTCATGGCCAAGACCACGAGCGAGGCGCCCGCGCGTCTCACGCTACCGTCGATATACATGCTGATATCGTACTGGATGTCGGGCGTGAATAACAACATCAGGATATTCCTCGCCAGCACGCTGTGCAGCCTACTATCGGTATTGGCGGGGGAATCCATCGGCCTATTCCTCGGAGCTGCGGTGCTCGATTTGGAAAAGGGTATGGTCGTTATGACCGTGGTTTCACTGGGGCTGATGGTCGTCGGCGGCTTCTTCGTTCGCACGCTACCGGCGTGGATGGTCTGGCTGGGGTACCTCAGTCCCTTCAAGTACTCGTACAACTCCTCGGTCCAGCTCGTGTTCGACAGGCCAGTCCCGTGCGACGGGAGCAAGGTGCTATCATCATGCCAGGGTGGTGCCGTGGGGTCCGCATCGGTGGAGGAGGTTTTGGATTTTTTGGGCGTACAGTATTCGGCGGGATTCAACGCGGCGTTGCTATTTGTCATGTTCGTGGTCATACGCATCATGGCCTTCTTCGCGCTCAGGAGCAAGAAAGCAGACGAACGGGCGTAGCATGATCGACGGATCTTGGACCTCGAAAGTTGGAGTTTGGCATGTTTTACAGCATCGCTTCAAGCCGCAGTATGTGCAGGAGCACGCTGCAATTTAACCGCGGCCGGCAGCAACTAGATAGATTGCGAAGCATTCAAGGTTGCATGAGAAGTGATCCCCGTTATCTCTCCCAAATCAACGCGCATCCGCAGATAATAGATAAGTTCAGAGTGTAATAAATGGGGTTATGTTGAGGTTTCTATTGTAACTCAGCACACTAGAAATGTTGGCGGTAATATCACAGGCATAAAGTGTTCTTTCATCGTTGGCTCTACGCCTTGCATGTGTCCACAGCCCATGACACATGTGCGCGACAACACTCAAGACTAGAATCATGAAGAATGACCCACGAACCCGGGACTAGCCCACCGCACGATCCGCCCTCGGACAAGTCACAGTCTTGTTTGCATTTACTGCTGGACCAATCGACATACCACCTGTAAGATACCGGGGGCTTCGTTCCCATGCAATCGTGGTACGCCCAACTGTAATGACTCGTGCAGCATGTGGATTGGGATGCGTACTTGTGATGTAACCACGACGGGGCCCTCCCGTCGTTCTTGCACTTGGTCGCTCCGCCTTCGTCGGGGTACCTGTGAGAGGAAATCGTGTCATGCGATAAGGTTTGGCCGTGTGCGAACATACATTAAACTGCTAACATTTTTGGTAGAAAGCAGCGTACTTACCATCGTGTATCAGAGATGCTTGCGGTGGATGGTACTGTCGTGGAAACTGCAACGGGCTTCGTCGTCGCGGTCGCTGCTGGAGACGAAGTTGGTCTCAGATTCGGAGTCGTGGTCGGGGTCGCAGTCGCAGCCGCGGTTTGAATGGCAGTCGCGGACGAAGACGGAGGTGCCGATGGTATAGATGAGGTCAGCGCGCCAGTCGTTGGTACACCGGACGTGGGCTTGCTCGTCGGACGGAGCGAGGGTTTGCTCGTGGTTGGGTTCGCACTAACGGGTATGTTGACTGGCGGGACTCCGCAGTCATTGGAAATCCTGTTTATATGGAGTTGATGAAACACCGGTAGATTTTGCCGTGAGAACAGCGACTCATTGATCATACACATTTGTTGTTCGTTGTTTCGATACTCACTCGACCTCGGCACAGTTCCAGAACTAGCAGACGATGATACAATCATAAAGAGATGTCATTGATTTGAGGATTCACTGATGAGGCAACGTCATAAAGAAAACCTTTCTGTATTACTCACCTGCTCTGCATTCGCATATCCAACGCTGCACGTGAAATTCATTGGCTTGATCCAACCCTCCGGCCAGTCATATTCCTGATACCCCGCGTGACTGCAACCTCCGTTGGCCGTGATGTAATGCCATTGGATGAGGACCAATTTCCCCGCCAACCTCAATGGAAGCATAAACCTGTAGTTCAATTCGCTGTCATTGTTATTGACGTATGCGCGCTCGGGGTAATTCGGATCGGGATTCGCGGGAGATCGATTCTCGTACGATGACAGCGTCTCCGAAACGAACGTTAAGGGATGCGACGCGAAGCATTCCTCCGTGGGTACATCGCCCTGTTTCGATATCGGACATGCGCGGAATTCGAAGTGTCCCTGGTGATGCGCCGTCAGTACCACCGAGACGTCGATGACCTGTCCGGGCATATAGCACGCCTGTGGATTCCACGACATGGGAAGTCCGAGACCGTTCATGGGCTGGTTGTAATTCCTCCCCGAGATGATGCCGCACGTCCCCCCGCTGCTCGCGGACTGTGGCTCGGTCTCGATGAGCGGCTTCGTCTCAAGCAGGGGCCAGTAGACGCCATCCTGGTATGCGACGTAATTTCGCGAGCGCGGCGTTTTAAAATAGCCGTGTCCATCGACGGCGATTGGTAGGCCGAGAAGGCCGAGGAGGGCGAGGAGTATCGTCGATTGGGCTTGCGCTTTGAAGTAATGGCAGGGCATCGTTACAATGATCTATAGTTTTTGGTGATGATCTATGATCTTGCTTTCGAAAGAGTTAATTATTTGTTTGTGTAATGTCCGACATATTTTTGGGGGGCCCTTCAAAAAGTGAGGAGGCGGTTCAAAGTGTGTCACGAACGAAAAAGAGACGTGTCACGACCGAGTAGTGGTCAATTTGATATGCGACGGACAGACAGCGGTCAATTTTTAGTGTGACGGACAGACAGACATTGCTCGAGGAGCAATAATTTTTTTGATTGGATACCATACACCATACCATACGACACGATACAGTACACTAATAATAAGCAGACAAAGAGAAGAAGATGGAAAACCATGGATGACGACTTAGACGCCTTCTTCGATGATGTCGAGAACGCCGTCAAGGACGTAAAGGACGACAACGAGGAGGAGGAATGTCGCGGACACGCGGGATCATCATCCGCAGATGAGCCGAACGGCAACAACGAGGAAGACGATGACAATCCTCCTCCGTCGAAGCGCTCCAAGATGACGTCGACGACGAACGACGCCGCGGCGGCCGCCCCTCCCGTCAAATCCGCAATAAAGGTGGTGGCGGCCTCGTCCGTACCCGTCATTTCGATATTCGGGAAAATTCCCCCCCCCGCATACCCGACAGTGACGCCCCCACTCCTACCCCCCTCAACGAACATGGACCATCCCGCCGCCTCGTCGACACCGACGCCCTTCGTCCACCACCACCAACAACAACAGCAGGAGCAGCGGCCTTCTCCCATTCCTCCCCCCCCTCCCATCGTCTCCGCCCCCGACGGTAAGGCCCACGCCCGATCCGCCGCGGGCGAGACGTGGTTGGATCCCACCCTCTCCCAGTGGCCGGAGAACGACTTTCGTTTATTCGTGGGCAACCTCGCGAAGGACCTGCGACAGAATCACCTCGAGCAGGCATTCTCGAAGTACCCCTCATTTCACATGGCCCGTGTAATGTTCGACAAAAATACGGGCAAGTCGCGGGGCTATGGCTTCGTTAGCCTCATGGATCCGAAGGATTGCGCACGTGCCATACGCGAGATGGATCAGAGCTGGCTTGGCAGTCGTCCGTTGAAGGTCAAGCTGAGCGAGTGGCGGGATAGGGAGTGGAAGGAGGTTGTCAAAAAGAAGGGACGGGTCGACAAGAGAAAGAATAGGCGTTTCGGTCTGTGATGGATGATGCATTCGATGCGTCGTTCGCACGATGACCCGAGAAGATTTGACGACGTCGATGGGTGCGAAAAATAATGTAAGTGAGTCGGGGATTTTTCCCCGTTTCTTTTTTCGGAAAAACGAAGCGAGAGGCGGGGATGGTTATCTCATCATCGCAGGGAGATTCGACATCCCCAAAGTTAGCTCATGGGTAGATTTGGTCAGGTGGCGCACCGGTGCATATATTTTGTCAATCGAGAGAATGTCGTGGGTCAGGCGTCCACTTGGGAGTTAATCCCAGGTAAAACATTACGTTGATGGTGTTTCGACCGAAGGGGCCGGCCGTCGCCTTCGTGATTTTTTCGATGGTTTGGGATTGTTTAATTGGTTGGAACGGGCCATTCATGTTGCCATATTACCGGAATGTATTGGACAGAGGCTTCACGACTTTTACCTCGTCCCCCTACCCAGTCCATTCCAACGGCCGCACAGTTTGATGAAAAAGGTGGATTGGTCGCGAGAATTCTTTCTTGTTGCAGCCATCTCCTCCATCCTTTCGTCGAGCTGAAGTCTGACAGACCCAATATTGATTGATGAGGAATTCCAATTGTATCGTTTGGTCACTTTATTTTTGGATTCATCGTTTTAAAAGCGGTCATTGAAATAGGTTTCCCACGACGTTGATGTGGTGTGAGAAGTGACATTGTCCGCACATTCTTTTTGTTCTCTTCTCACTATTTTGTATTGCTCTCGGTGTCGTTAAACTCCGCATCTCTTAGATTTTTATTAGAGAAATACCGTAGCCCTAACTCATCTCGGGATGGCTACATTGAGGAGGAATTGAACGATACTTAATTTATCATAGAGATATTACCAAAAACTGATTAACATGAAGTAGGCAGCATAGACTTCAACAAACTACCGTATTCCTGTTTATAGAAAAGGATAAAAACGACAACCGACTCACTGCAAAGTCAATTACGAGTTACGCCTTCCCCCCCTCGCCCTCCTCCTTCCGACGACGACAAGCGAGTCGATCTCGAAGCAACTGCGCCGAACTGTCCGGCAGCTCGTCAACGATCATAGCTAAATCGTCCAACCAGCCAATCTTCTCAGCCAAGTCCAAGCATGTCACGTCCGTGTAACCCCGTGCCCAAATGTCCCGTCTGGCGCCATCATATTCGACGCCCAATCGTCGACCGACTGGCTTGTCGTTCATCACCATCCGCAGAGCCCTCGACGGTACACGATACACGAGGCTGTTGGCGGGGGCGACGGTAAGCGAGGTTCCCATGATAATGAGCAAGTCGGTGTACGGCAAATCCTCCGCCGTCCGCTCGTAGAACTCCCTCGGCATGCTGCTCCTGAACAGAACTATGTTCGGCTTCACCGTGGGATTACCGCACGCCTTGCATATTATTGGAGTCGATTGACCGGGACCGTCGACGTCTTGGCCGGTGATATCCTTGATGTTCGAGCGTACGTCCTTCGTGAAGTCGTCGAAGTCCATTTCGTGGCCGCATAATTCGCACGCCGCCGCACCCATCGACCCATGCTTCGACGAGAATTTAGAGGCGTTAATTTTTGTGAGACGAAAATGAGGGAAGGAGAATATAAATTTTGACGGATGGCAAGAGAGGGCACCCCGACGGCGCGGGAAGAAGACTTCTAACAAAGTGGAAATGCCCGTACATCGAATGAAGTCAGTAGGTGTTCGAGCGCGACTTGTCAAATATTGTAACTATGTGCCCAAATTATTTTCGAATTTTCGATGCCTCCCTTCCTCGAAAGAAAAAATAGAACCTCACCACGTTGACCACCTTCTCCTTCGGCAGTCGAGTTTGATATTCCAATCCGTCGATGTTCTGCGTATACAGCCTAGTAAGCTTCCCGAGCTTCGTGTGTAGCATCTCCACGAATCGATGCGCCAGCGTCGCCTTCCATCGTCCCTCGTGCGTGCCTATGATGAAGCTCCGTTTCGTCTCGAGCATGGGCAGTGGATTTTTCATGAACATGCCCCTGTCGAGTACGAGGGTCGGATCGCCTTCGATCAACACCCTCTCGATGTCGGATGCGGTGAGTAGGTCCGACCGCAACGTGTCGTACAGTCCGATGCCAGCGCTACGGAAGTCTGGTATGCCACAGCTCACCGACATGCCGGCACCCGCGAGCACGATAATGGATTTGCACTCGTCCGATAGGAGGTATTCGGCCATCCCGTCCGGGAAGGTGGGAGGCGGGGGCAAGTCGGGTTCTGGATCGTAATTCGCGAGGAAGGTGCGAAGAACCGGATCATCGCCAATGACCGGTACCGGTAGGAGGGAGGCGATCATCGCCGCTCGGTTATTTCCAGCTCCCCCGAGAAGGGATGCGATCATCGCCGCCTGATCCTCGTTGTAACTTCCCCCGGAGGATGAGGATGACGACGAGGAGTCGTCCTCGTTGCCTCCATCGGATACTCGATCATCATCGTCATTGGAACAAACGTCGCCTTCCTCGTCACCATTATTACCATATGGATTCCGTCGTCCATCCCGCTTGTCCGCCTTTCCCCCGTCGACGTCGCCGCCCCTCCCGGTTGCCCTCCCGTCGTCGTCGTTTTCCGCCGTCCCACCATCTCCGTCGCCGTCGTCATTCGTCCCGGAGTCTTCCTCGCGCTGCTTGGTCCGTCCCCCCCTCCCCGTAGACGCATTCGATCCCTCCTCGTCGCCATGCGGCCTCTTCCGACCGATGCCGACGGCGTTGATCGACGTTGGAAGGGGAGGACGGTCATCGCGGTCCATGGTGTTAAACGATGTGAGGGGATACATTCAGGGGGCATCCAGAGAGAGGGGATTCCGTCCAGAGCCCCCTTTTTCCCGATCAAAGCGGATTGCGCGGGAAAGGAAAGATTCCCTTTTTTTTCAAAAGAGAACTCCGAGGTCCTCCAGTGATGATGTGGGTTCGGGTTTGGGCGCGGAGCCCTGCTTGCTGCCATAAAAAGGGTATCGTGCTATTGCAAGGTCCCTCTCAAATAAACGAAATCATGTTCTATCGGACTGCGTCCCGAATCCTCACCCATAGAGCGACTGCTCGCTCCGTCGCGGCCATACCAGATGCCTTCGCCATGAAGCCGGCGGCGGCGATGCCTCTCACTTCGAGGTTTCGTCCATTTTCGTCGGCAATGTCGCAAGCGATCTCCAACCCCGAGATGATGTGCCGTCAATGCGAACAGACGAAGGATCACTATGCATGTACGACGGTGGGAGTTTGCGGCAAGACCGCCGAGACTTCGGTAAGTGACATACGGAGCGGCGTACCACCAACATTTTCGGCACGTCTCACGAACGACGCCGCTCTTCACCTCTCAGGCGATGCAAGATACACTGTCGCACGTTGTCAAGAGCGTCAGCTTGTGGGCGAATTCCGCTCGTGAGGCCGGCGCGACGGAAGAGCAATTACACGCCGCCAATGTCTGGACGCTAAGAGCTGTCTTTTCGACTCTTACCAATGTCAACTTCAGCGAAGAGCGCATTGCTGATTACATTCAAGAGGGCATGGCAATTAAAAAAGAGTTGGAGACATTGACCGGAGCATCTGCTAAGCCGGTGGGATATGTTGCCGAAACTGCCTTGTTAGGAAGTAGTCTACAAGAGATGGAAGAGTTCGGGCACACAGTCAGCATTCCGAAGCGCATGGCTGCAATGGGTGACGACGATTGCTTTTCCCTGACCGAAATAGCCACATACGGAGCAAGAGGTGCGTTTGTATCGTGCATCCGAATGATTCGTGGCTCGTGATGTGTATTGATAAGCTTCGGCCTGAAACGTGTGTAACAGGTGCATGCGCGTATGCTGCCCACTGTTATCAGATGGGAAAGATGGACCCTATCATCATGAAGGATATACATGCAGTGTTTAGTAAGTTGGCAAGCGATGAGCCGGATATGGAAGGGCTTCTAGCCAATGTACTTAAGGTGGGGGAGATAAATGGTAGGGTTCTTGCCATGCTGGATGACGCCCATGCAACCACCTTTGGCGTTCCCGAGCCCACCCCCGTAAAGATGACAGCCACAGAAGGCAAAGCAATATTGGTTTCAGGCCACGATCTTGTCGATCTGGAGGCGCTACTGCAGCAGACTGAAGGGACAGGCGTGAACGTATACACTCATGGTGAGATGCTTCCAGCGCATTCCTATCCTGGCCTCAAAAAGTACAAGCATTTGGTTGGAAATTATGGTACAGCTTGGCAGAATCAAAAGTTTGAGTTTGCTCTATTCCCAGGCCCTGTTATTGTGACTACTAATTGCGTGCAAGCACCTCGTAGTGCCTACCGCAGCCGTCTGTATACCATGAATGAGGTTGGTGTTGATGGTGTCGCCCATATTGGTGAAGACCGCGACTTCTCCACCGTCATAGATCAAGCACACTCGATGAAGGGCTTCAAAGCCACAATTGAACCCCCCGTGTACCACACTGTTGGATTCAATCATCGAGCAGTCCTACCATTGGCAAAACAAGTCATTGATGCAGTGCAGAGTGGCGCCTTGTCCCGCATTGTATTGATCGGAGGCTGCGATGGATCCCAGTTCGACCGCAAGTAAGAGAGTGCATATCTTTCAGCCGCACGCATATTCTTGTGTCTCTTTTCTCATTTCGCGAACTTGTTCTACCTCAGCTATTTCACTGAACTTGCAGAGGAGCTGCCAGATGATACGATGATTTTAACTTTGGGTTGTGCGAAAAACCGCTTCATCAGAAGCGAAAAGCTCATGGGTAAGACCCTGTCTAATGGGATGCCAAGAATCTTGGATATGGGCCAGTGTAATGACTCTTATTCGGCAGTGGTGGTTGCTACCGAGCTCGCGAAGGCTCTTAACTGCACGGTCAATGATTTGCCATTATCGGTAAGTGATCGTCAGTCATAATTTTCGTTTTCATTTTATGAAGGTATGTCATTAACTTATCCGATTACGTCGTTATCGAATGATTCTTCTGATAACTTTCACAGCTGGCACTAAGCCATCTGGAACAGAAAGCTGCTGCGGTCTTGTTGACATTGTTGCACATGGGGGTCAAGAATATTCGCCTTGGACCCAGCCTACCAGCGTACATCACGCCCAATGTTTTGAATGTGTTGGTTGAAAATTACAACCTGATGCCTACCACAAGTGCTCAGGCTGACGTAAGGAGTATCATGGCAGGTCAGTAATTGATTGAATTCATACCAAGGGTGCCTAACCTGTTGATTTGCTAGCTACTTGCTGAAGATGATGAATGACTTGGAATAATTTTTGCAAGAGGAGGGTAGAGGAATGATTCGTTAATTCTACTAGTTATTAATTGATACAGTGCCATCACTGACTTAAAAATATTTCTGACATCCTCTTGGATCAAGCCATCATAACCACCTCCTTTCTCCAAGCCGATTGCATATCATACTGACTGATTCTAGACATAGGACGTCCGTACAAATTTAAGCAAAAATATTTGAGAGAACGACCATACCTGATAAATTCTAGGTGCAGCCCATGTCCTGGGCAGCCAAGTAATCATGTAAATGCATCCAAGAGTTCGCTCCGAACTTTACCCCCTTGATTACATCTTGAGCCTCGTGATCCATTCTCGAATCTTTGTCTTTTGGGTTGCTATTGAGTACAGAGGGCCAAAGCAATGCCTTTCCGACTTTTGGCTTGACTGCAATATTCAGGTCTGGGAAGTTCGTCGCCCCTGAAGTCAGATAATAAATCAACGATGTTAGCCTGTCCTTAGAAAGTTAGCGACAAAAGCAAATAACCCCCCACCTTCATCGACTCACCTCCTTCTTCTACGTCGGAGAGATACAAAAAGAAGGTCAAAATGCGAGGCCCACATCTTCGTCGTTGAGAAAGCAAAGAGAGTGAGAGAAGGTTGATAGTCCAATATCGAGCACACACAAAATCATCGTACACCACCAACTGCGGATAATAATCACCTTCGGTCCCTCTGAAACTCAATGTAGTCATGGTGTTGCCTGTAAAACTGGCCAGGTTCGTACTTAAGGATTTGGAAATCCTCAGAGTTCTCGGGCGGTATGCCAGTCACCTGCAATTGAATGGGGATAACGGGGATGGATACGACTAGATCAGCGTATTCGACAAACGCAATACGGCAAGTTGTCAACAGTGCTTCGTTTTCACCTTCGCTATTCTTTCGTGAATCAGCTTCGCCACCTCGTCGGTGCGGCATTTGTCCTTGTCGGAGCACCACGCACTGCTCTCGGAGGACGGATCCCGCGCACGCAAATCACACATCGGTCGAAGTCAATAACATCATGCAAAATATGGAATGACGAGGAGGATGAATCGGAACAACTCACTTCGTGCTCGTTCGCGATTCGCTTTGTATGGAGTCGAATGTCCCATCGGGCAACAGGTCACCGACATCCTCGCTCCTTTCATACTCGCTCTTGTACCCGAGATTGATCAAATGCTTGCACTCCTCCTTGGTGACGAAGTTTTCGAATGTGATGACCCACGGCGGCTCCTCTAAATCGCGCTCCAGACTGATGACGACCTCCTCATCGGGCCCGAGCGACCTCGGTCGCGAATGGACCGTCACCGTGTAGTTGGTCATGCCCTCCTCGAGGACGTAATTCGGATCGTATGTGCGATTCCCCGGCGCGGTATTCACGATGCGCTCGAACATGGCATTTAATTCGCCGGGCAGTAGGCTCGGTCGGACGTCGTCGCCCAATGGTGGACAGCGGTGATCGATGTCGATCATTTGACACGTTTGGCAACTGGGCGCGCACTTCGTTTTCATGTATCCCGGATTCTCCTCGCATTCTTGAGTTTTCGAGAGGGGGGCCGGGTCGATCGAGAGGATTGGTCACATTCCGCACGTCGAGCACATGAATAACGCATGATTGTAAGCATGAACGGCACTCACCCCCGATAACGGCCCAATACGAGCACAGGTCCTCCTTGTTAGTGCACTCGGCCAATATTTCGTCGGACAGGTCGTGAACATTCTGTCCGCGGATGTCGTTTTCCATGTATTGTACCGTCCTTCGTATCACGTCGAACGTATCCGTCGCCCTACTACCCTGCGTGAGTTTTTATGATCGAGCGCGCGATGTTAACGAAAGCAATTCGCATTGACCGTTTGTTATTCTCGCGACACGTTGACCATATGATTATCATGGCAAAATGGGATTCACGCGCAAAAAATGCAACGCCCCACAGCACTCACCTCCACCCTCTGGGCCTTGCCGTATTTCGCCACGGATTCCAACAGGAGTGCGTCCTCCGACGATATGACGAGCGGCTTCGGACAGCTATTACAGGAAACCGCGCAGTCGACTGATTGTTAAACAATTTGACGTGCGTAGTAGGAGAGGAAGAAGCGACGTGGAAGAAAGAGAGGGAAGGGAGATACGATAAGCTACATCGAGAATTTCGCAACTGTTTACTGGGTCATAGGAAACTCACACAGCATGTAGTCGGGATTAATTTCGCATTCGCCCTCGGCGGCCCATCCAGGACAACGCGGTTCCTTATCGATGCATTCGACCTCGTGTATTATCCCGTCCATCGCGCCACCGTCGTCGGGGGGGGATGGGACATCCAAATCATCGCCGTCGTCGCCGTCGTCGTCCTCGTCCTCGTCGAGGGAGGAGGGGGGGGCATCGCACGCGGCGTTGTCGGCGTCGCATTCCCCCCCAATACTACCGTCGACCCCTCCGCCATCTCCTCCCTCGGCATCCGGTACGGATGCGGCGACGACGATGGCGACGAGCGGTAGCAAGAGGACGTGCAATCTCATGATCAAAAAATGTGAGGGAAGATAAGATATTTTTTGAGAGAATTGAGAAGCATGCGAGATGACGGACAGGCCTCGAAACCGCTATTTATTGGGAGTCCCGTAAAAAGGACCCGGGAACCCAGACGAAAGACGGACGAACAGTCGCTCTCGCGTGCCGCGCGGCGCGCTCGGCATAAAACAATATCGTCGAGGACCAATCCCATGCTGACGGCGGCCCTCTCGATGAGACGCGTCGCCCTCCATCGACCCATTCATCGTCATCCCTCTCCCTCCCCCACGACATCGACGCGTTGTCGTCGTCGGACAATCGTCACGTCGTCGACATCGCCGTCCCCCGACGTCTTCATCGAAAGGCCGGAGGTCGTCGTACTGTGCGAGAGTTCCTTCTACCATTATGGCAACAATTCGTGGCACGATCATTCGATGTCGTACTTCCCGAAATGCGGATTGCAGTATGCAAACATCGACGTCTTTCGATCGACGACGACGTCGAGGAGGCCACGTGATTCCGATGCTGCCCCGCATCCCCACCCCACGTTGGACGACCTCGAAATGACCATGGCGGAGGACCTTTCGCGCCTGATCGTCATCGACGATGTTTACGACGAGGACGACGTCATTGGGGATGCGACGACGACGTCCGACTCGGCCCACGTCGTGCTGATAGCGAGGGGTCCCATCCAGTGCCTCGTGGCCCAGTACTTCCTCGAAAGGTGAGAGCGCTCGCATTATTTTACCCCGCATCAGTTTTTTTCGAATTTTCTTCATCGGCCATCGATTCGCTCCTCCTCACCGACCGTCCCGATGATTTCGCGAATGCCAAAAAAAACACAAATATCAAAACGCGTTGCCCGGCGCCTTTACTGAACTCTGCAACCCGCGATCCCCTCCGATGTTGCTTACCAAGCTCGCCGTTGGCGGGATTGGTATTGGTCGATCCGCTCCTATTGCCCGATGACGGGAGGGCATTGGGCATGGAGGGAGGAGGGGGGGGGACGGCGAAGATGATGGCGATGTCGAGGGGTGGAGCGACGCGATGGAGGACGTCCGCGATGGACCTGATGTCCATGTTGGAAAGCGACGTCCCCGGCGCGATGGCGAAGATCGATCCGCCGCCATTCTTTCGTGACGTCGTACGGGATGGCGTCGCGGTCGCGGACGCCGATGATGATACGCGACAATCCTCCAAAAGGGACGAAATGGCACTCCTTCGCTCGCTCATCGATGTCGAAGGAACGACGACGACGACGAAGACGTCCGAACGCCATAGTCGTCCGCTTAGGCTCGAGTCCGGATCGGTGCCCATGCTCGTCATGTACACCGGGGGAGATCACGGATACGTCGATGCGTATCGCATATGCGCGGAGAGGACGGCATCGTTTCACACGTGTCATGGCGGTAGTAAGGGCGAACACTACGATCAGGTTCCGGTGTTGATGGTACCCACGACTGGGTCGGGGGGAAGGGGGGGGGACGACGTCCTTGCGTCCACGAGGCTGATATACGAATGGTACGACGAGATGGTGGCATGAAAGTAGTGGTTGGATTTCGACGGGCAGAGCTTCCGTGTCAAGGGGACGGGGGGGGGGGATCGGTCAAGCCGAGACGGATGACGTTCGATCGCTATTTCGCCGGTGGCATGGGACACTCGAGATGCTATTTCATGTCATTTTCTAGATCGTACTACAACTCTCTTACTTCTGAATCGAGCCTTTATAATGCGTCCTCCTTTACCACTCGCGCTGTTTATAGTTCTCTGTTCGGCAAACCTCTCGCTCCCTGGGCCCGGACCTGGTTATTTATTCTTGAAAGAGCAAGCGAGACAAAAACTGCTTGCGTGTCACCCAATGTCCCCCAACGGCAAAAACACAAAATACACACGCATTTCATGTCACTGTCACCTTTGTCATCCCCTTGATGTCGACGTCTTCCTACTTCTCCTGCTACATAAGTGGTTGCTGTGTCATCGTTGCACTCGCCGCCCGTGTTGCTCCTGCCAAGCACGGACTGCCATCGCCACTTGTTGTTGTCGTTGTCTGTTGTAATCCATGTTGTTGTCGTCATCTTCCCCATCATTTTCATTGCCGTAGGTGCTTGCTTCGTCACCGTCTGTGCTCGCAGCGTCTAAATACTATTGGATTGTTGTGTCGTTGATGTAATCGTCGCCGCCATGCACCCCTCCGCAAGGTCGTCATAGTTATGGTTCATATTGAATTGTTTGCCGTAAAATTAACTGTTTTAATTTTAAAAAAAAATATTGCTAAATGATAAACTGTGTGTTACTCATTGCACTTTATCCTCATATGACAATTCTTTTATTATTCCTCACATGTTATTGTTCCTGATATAAAATTACATTATTACCAACTGATAAATTTCATTTTAATCATTGTATTTTTTGACACAATAACAACAATACTTTTAGTCCGGATGTAATGGAAATATTAGAGTACCGTTTTGGGGTCGACTATGTCCCACCAGTGAAATTGTATATTGCCGATATTGATTTTTACCTATTCCCACGTCGAAAACTCCCTTTTTTCTCTTTAGACTTGGCTGTTTTTTTGTAACTCGAAAAAAAACATACCAATTGGTATGCCCTTTTTTGTAGGTAATTTTCT
>JALLBA010000575.1:0-16166 GCA_036939675.1 Cyclostephanos invisitatus
GCGTGCGGCGACGTCGGTCCCCCCCCCCCCCCCCCCTCCGACGTGCCGGACGACGACGACGTCGCGATCGACGACGATGCCGCCGTCGTCGCCATCGCGACGACCGTGCCATCGTCGCCGTGCGTGCGCATATGCCGGTACAATCCGTCCGTGTACGACGGTCGAGTGTGCATCGGATGCTATCGCGAGACGTACGAGATCGGTCATTGGCATGGTATGTCGTCGCGGGAGAGAGCGACGACGTTATCGGATGCCATCGATCGTCGGAAATCGCATCATCGCAATGACGATCGCGACGACGAGGGCGCATGCGATCACGACGAATCAGCGGACGACGACGCGTACGACGGTGCGATAACGCTGGATGAATTGGAGCGGCAGTTGTCGTACTGGTCGGATATGGCCAATTAGGGAGGGGGGGGGGGGGTCGGGTGAAGGGTGGAGGGGGTGGGGGGGGGGGGAACAACGATGGATGAACAGAAATGCGTCCTCTCGATGCAACGAAGAAGCCAGCATGCGTGGATGCAATTCTTTACGAGCTGATTTCGTCGCCTGATCCTTGATTGATTCATAGTGATCCAACTTACGATCGGAAGCGCCTACTCGACGCGAAAGAATAAAACACGCCGCCTTGGACTTCGCGACGTGAATGGTGTGTTCGTGAGGCGATTTTCAATTCTCACGCATTCCTTGTCGTGTTGAGGAGCCTTCGCCGAAAATGTCTCTCGACCTTGCAATTGGAACGATTCCCCCCCCCCCCTCCACACATCGCTGGCGCACGAACTTAAAAAATGATGAATCATGCTGTAATCCTCCCGGACGGATCTATTGCGCCTCACCGTGTACATGGTTTCTTCGATGTGCATGGTTGTGACAATACCACATTGCTGGACAAAACATTTAATGTGTTTTAATTGATACACCGCATCCGTGAATGACGATAGCACGACACACGAACGAATGCTCGGATTGGAGACCAATAGGCTGATGTACTCCACCGCCCTCGTGGCACCCCAACAACTGTCATAGCAGGAGCATTCTTCTTTGCGGGTGTTTGGATGATAAACCAAAATTAATTTACTTTGATATACACAATGTATATTTATAACAAATATTGGCCGTGGCCGCAAGAGATAGACATCATTGGGACATTCCCATGAATATATGCATCTAGACAATACAAAAAGTCTCGGACCTTGTTCCCTGTATATATATATATATGCAGCTAGACAGTTAACGAAGTCTCAGATCGTTGTTCAATCGACTCCCCTCGAGGCCTCATTCTTCTCGAGGTCGTCGTCGTCGTCGTCATCACTTCGGATTGGAATGAAGCCGTGTTGATGAAATCTAACCGATGGCCTTGATGACAAAGATACCTTGGATGTAATTTGCACCCTTTGTGCAGTAAGAGCTCCGGTCCTCATCGAAAGCTTGATCGGAGAAAGCATTTGTGGCATATCAAGGTCTATTTTTTCACCGACGCCACCGGGTGATGGCGGAGGCCACCGGGGAAAGGATGGCGAGATGAGCCTGCCTAAGTCCTCATCCCCGGCATGACATTCGACTTGCTCAAAAAGTAACTTGCGCGACAGGGAGATACTGGTTATGTCCATCGGCGTGGAATTGATGATGGAGTGACCAGTATTGATCTCATTAAGTACAAAATCTGCATTCGGCACGCATCGGCCGACGCTTTTGGCAAAGATGCGCGGTGCTGGGGGTGGAGAGTAGAACGTTCGCCCGATTGGCATTATTTCCCCCGGCGGCGGTGAAGAGAAACGGTGTATCTTGGGTGGGGAATGGACGAACGAATCTCCTTCGATCCCGGAGAGTTTTGGGGCGTCACTTGAACTGTAGGGAGATGTCATCCTAAAGTATGAAGAAATCGAAAATGCGCGTGGTTTCCTTGTCCTCTCTAGTCAGACTCCAATGCAAGGCTGTCGCCGCTCTCTTTTATGGCACAGAGATGCATTGCAATTATTGAATGCGATGATGTCCTGGATCTTGGTGTTAGAATACCGCTCCACTGTTAAAGCCCGCTGGGTTGTATTTGCCAGGTAAGTTCGCGTTGTCCGCCCCATAACCAATCCCGTCTATGTCATGGTTAAGTCATGGTAACAAAGCAGCAAGGTAGGAGGAGACGACGACCGACGTGAGATTCTCATACATGAAGCGAAATGAGAGCTGTCGTAATCTCACGATAGACGTGTGGGATGTTTCTGATGTTTGTATGTAGCCTCGCGGTACTACTCAATCGGAACTTTGATTCTGAGATTCGCAGGAAGGCACACTTTGTTCTGGCATAAAAAATGTGTCTCTTCTACGGAGGAGCACGTAAGTAGACAGTCTAGGAGTCGGGAAACAATAAGAGAGAATTAGTATTAGAGTTCACATTTAATTTATCCCCATATTCCTTCCTCGGTAGGTATGCGAGGGGGTGCTCTGTGGAAAAGTGAAAGCGAGCGGGCCGGAAAAAAAAAGCCGGAAACGTGATTTTTGGGAAGAGAGAGAGAGACCCCCCTCTCCAAGGAGGTCGTGAGCGACGGCGACTTTAATTCAGAGGGATTCAGCTCTCTCAACACCATCGTGTCGCCACGGAGGAGGGGACTTCGTTCGAGTGTATAGGAAATGGAGTCTCGTCGGCGAACGCAAGAGGTGATGCACTGATCAATTATTTTACCGAGCGACGAAGGGTAAGTTGCTGCAATGATCATCGTCATTGTCGCGATTGTCGGATAATCGATTGAACCGTAAAAATTCCGGGCAAAGACGCCGACGCAAGAAAAACTGCGGTTGCGTAGAGTCGAGAACTTTGTCCGTGTTCGCACTCGGCCTAACCCTAACATGCGGCAATACCCATTAATTTATCGTCTCACTTTTCCCATCGCTCCAATTTTCGATTTCGTATTTTTTCAAGGTGATAACATCTTTATGCTTTCTGGGTTGGCTGCAAAGTAACCATAGAATTGATAGCTGAAATCATGTCATCTGTACAAACAGATCGAAGTGACCATGCTTCTGCCGCGGAGAGTAATTCATCTCATGAATCACTCTACACTCGACTCCGAACTCAAGTTGAATTCTATTTCTCACCCAAAAATCTCTCACGGGACACATATTTACGCAGCATGCTAACATCTGAGCATGTCGAAATGCCCACACCCCGCCCATTGCTGCTCATGTGCCCGGTAGGCATAATTACTAACTTTCCTAAAGTCCAATATGTTTGTTCGCAGTTTGGTGGACAAGAGAAAAATCAAGTGGAACCTGCTGCGCTATTGGCGAGGGCATTACGTGGAAGCTATGTGGTCACGATTAGTCCTGATGGGATTTGGATTGGTCCCATAAATCAAATCTTGCCTCCTTTGGTGATTGGTAGAGTAGGAAATTCCGTGGGAAATCCATCTGCAATGCTTGCTCCTCCTTTTCAAACCTACCCTTACCAGCATCAGCAACAAGGAGACTATCCGAATCAAGGTATGATCGGGATGGTGTCCCTCTCTCCACCATCATTCCCTCTTAACCAACAGCATCTTCTGCGAGGAGAGAGTCAGGACTTTATGGATCAGTACCAGCAGCCGGGTATGCCATATATCATTGGAACGTCGCACATGGGTACAGAAAGTCCATCGTCGGCATCGTTGGAGTCGCTACCGCAACAGCAGCAACAGATGAAAGTAAGCAATTTTCCACCTCCGAACGTTTTGATGGGTTCAATAACGACAATGTCTTCTATGCCAGCTCGATTCTTGAAAGGAGGCGAGCCTATTCCCATCATTGGACACCAGGGTCCTAGTGGCGCATATCCCATCCCCCCCTCTCAGCCGCCTCCTATGATTGTCAATCAAAATACCAGCATGCTACCTCCGTATCCCATAGCCCCTTTGATGCATCAGCTATCTCCTCCGAGTTCCATGTTTGGGGGAATGCATCAAATGCCGCAGCCTCATCTATATTATAATCCTCAGCAAATGCAGCAGGCAGGGTATCCTCAGGAGGGTGCAGGACCAAACCCAATGCAAATGCTACCTTATTCACCTTATCATCAGATGGGCTATGCAGGTTCTCACCAGCTGCCTCCACAACACGGTTACGCCCTTAATTTTCATGCATATCATGGTATGCAGCAATACGTTGATTATGGGGGGGGTGGCGGCGGCGGCGGTGGTGGCGGTGGAGGACGAGGATTGCAGTACAATAGATATCCTCTTCCCCCTCGTCGATTCAATGATCAGAGACATAATGCTGGCTCCCCTATACCTCATCATGGCATTACTCCGAATCGCGACGGAGGTGGAAAGAAAAATCGCGTTGATAAGAAGAAGCAAAAGAGCTTCCACCAACAACTTACTAAGGATTCGTTTGTTACTAGCTCAGCCGGGAGTAAAGGATTAAGGAACGGCGAATTCAATAATGACCACCACTTGCAATTTCATGATTATTCCCTATCTCCTCTAACTGGCGAAGATAAAGACGAAGGAGTGGTGAATAGACCCTTCTCGAAGAAGAGTGGAGACGAACAGGCTCACTTCGGAAAAAATAGCGGCGATGTAATGCCTGAGGGTTTCAACAGAGAAGACAAAAACAGCCACCAGCAGCATCGTATTAGACAACAGCAACAGCGGCAACGTAAGACTGTCGGAAACAACGTCATTTTCAGTTCTTCCGACTTTCCAGGTTTAGGAGGGGGTGACGATCAGAAACAGCAGAGAGGTGAAAAGAAACCAAACAGTAATCTTGTTGGTTACGCTAGCGCATTGTTGAATAAAAAGGAGGCGCCGAATGATGACTATCCAAAAATTGACACCTACGACAATTCGACAGCACCAGCGTCGGCAACACTGCCACCGCTAGTTGATGTTGATGACAAGTTTGACAGCCACACCCAACTAACTGAAGAAATGGAGCGTGCAATACTGTCTGAATTTCACGACCTCCGTCTTTTCGGGAATAATGATGAAAATGATACAGAAAAACATGGACAAGAACTTTACCACGACAACAAAGTTCACTCAGTTGATGCATCTTCTTCTTCCATGGATACCAACGAGGGTATCACCTCCCAGTCAAGTTACCATCCTACTTCAGAGTCATCGCCATCGAAGGCTGGGCCAATTATTGATGTGAACATAGCGGTAAATTCTCCAACCGGAGAATCGTTGAATAAAGATGATGGTATAAACACTAAAGAACAACAGAAAGTGCATCCACTTCTAGCATCGAATGATCTAAGGTCCATGCAGAAACATCCTAAGGGATTGTGGGGTTCTAAACGATTATTTGCCGATGTAAGAATTTACGTATGTGCTCCCCTTAAGTTTCATTTTATTTTCCCGCACTAACTGCATATGCTCCGTCATGGCTATATGCAGGTCATCAAAGATGGAACGTGAAAAAATCCCCATGCGCTGCTTTCTCGTGCCCTTTGAATCCGATGTGTGGATTTAGTTCGTCACTTGCTATGGTAAAGGCAAATAAGACGCTGAATCTATAACTGTTCCTGGCAACTCTGTCCTTTCTTCGATAAATTTAAAAGCTAGAATCACTTAGAGTTTAGAATTCTATGCTATTGTTAAGATTTGGAACGCGCATGGAATGGAAAGACTTCGCACCAGGACAGCCCAAGTCGAGTGTGCGCAAGGACATGAATGTGATAGAATTAGGAGTTGTTTTAATCGAGCAGGGTGGATGAGTCGAGCGTGGACTCCGATGGCATTTCTGCCCGAAAATCTTGGTGCATCTCGTGACGTGCGACATTTTTTGGGGGGGGCTACCTGGACTCAAATATGTTCATTAATTTGACTTCAGAACGTGCGGCGATTGCCTAAAAGAGAAGAGAATATGAATACAAGTATTCAGTAATACGATCTAGCGATCCAACTTTTTTCTTCAATCGCATGCAACACCCCCCCCCCCACCCCCCCCCCCCCCCCTCCCCCCCCAACGTTAAAAGAAAAAACCTTCAGTACTCTCGAGTAGATATTCCGTGTTGTGGAAAGAGTCATGCTGACGCCACAGTGGTGCGATACACAGTCTATTGAGCGAATCTTATTCTTATCGATTCGTATCGAAATTTACAACCGCAAGGAGCTGAGAGCCTCCTTCTACTGGATCCGCCAACGGTAATATTTTTGTTTTTCCGCCAACGGTAATATTTTTGTTTTTGGACTCGCTTTCTTATCATACTTCAGGTCGAAAATCTTGCATTGCACTCGCATTCGAGGCACACTGACCACACCACCACCAACACCACCCCCCGTCAATCCTCGCGTGTGCAACCTTTCCACTCCCTCCTTCAATTCCATTCTGCACGAACAATTCCTCGGTCGTGTTTGCAAGCATGAATTATGTACAGAAAATCACGGATCCACCCCCCTTTTGGCCTCCACGCTAATACGATCGACCGCCCTCTTGTTCACCTTTTCGCTCATCCGAGCCACCCCCTCCGCCTTCCTTATCGTTGCCTTCCTCATCATCCTCAACGCCTCGGAACCGTTCGTCTCGACGCAATCCAATTTGCAGCATACCTGTATGATCAATTCCTGTACCGTCTTATCGTTCATGGTCCCCGCCGCCCTGGCGGCGTTGATCCTATTGATCTCGCCGATGTGCAAGTTCAACTTATCGATCCCGTCCCGATCCCTCTCGTACAGGGGGGAATGCAATAACAGGACCTTCTCGCCGTCCACGAGGCCTATTCCGATGCCGAGTACCGAAGAGGACGTGCCGAGTGTAGTACCGCTGCCGTCCCCCCCCCCCTCCCCATCGCCGATAACCCTGGTACCGAGGACCATAGTGTCGTCGTCCATCCTCTTCCGCTTCGCGATGAGCCTCTGGTATGGCGGGGGGAGCGAAGTTCGCTTTTCGATTTCCATTTTCAGATCGAGTAGTGTCGAGGAGGGGGATATTTCGATGTCGTGATAGGGGGGGAATCCCCCCAGATTCGACACGCGCAGTCGTATGGTGGCGGCGGTCGTCGTAGTCTTCGCGATTTCGTCGGCGCGGATAATGCCCGACGGAGAGGGGGATTGTGACCTACTCATCGACGTCTTCGAATGATCCTTACTACTACTATTCAGCGTCGGGGATTTACCATACGACGGCTTACGGAGAATATGAATATCATCGAGGGAGTAAGTCTGACGAGCGACGGTCGTCGAGAGCGATGCCGACGACGACGGAGATGCCATCGTCATCCCCGTTGGTCCAACGTCCTTCCTCAAACGAGGAGGAGGATTAATCGCAATCCCCGTTGGCCCAACGTCCTTCCTCGATCGAGGGGGAGGATTAAGGGGTCGTCTCGGCGATGACTCCGGCTTGGATTTGCCGTTTCTATCCATGGTCGAGTGGAAGACGAATGTGTGCAGTCAGCATACTCGACATCACAGTGACCAAAAAAATGGAAGTGATACTCTCTCGAAGTGACTTTAATACTATTAGACAAACTCATACATCATTACGTGGGAACCATGTTAGTCCGAACAATTTTTAGAAGCGACAAGCCTTCTGTGTAGAGGGTTCAAGTCCTCGGCTTATGCTCCCCCATCTCCGTAGGAATCAAATAGTTCTCGACGGAGGAAATCAAACCTCTTCCGAGGCCTACCTATACTCTAAATAAGTGCGTACGTTGTACCCACTTACACCTCAAGGCTCAAATCGCGAATGCCGGGACCATGCGATGCGACGGCGAGGCGCCGCCGGAAAACGACCCTCCCCCATGTGAAACATATATGCCGAGCCATTTTTTCTCTTTCCTCCAGAAAAACAAACCATTCCCACACTCTTCACCCCCTTAACATCGACCATGTCCTCGAGCGACGACGACGACGCGTCCCCCCCCTTCGTATCGACACAGCAGTTTGGATCGAACGGCGGCTGCACCGGTCTCGACCTCGACGACGCATTGCGAATGAGGGGCGATATGCGAAGACGCGAGCGTGCCGCGGAGCTCGAACGTCGACGACTCGAGAGGAGACGTCGGGACGCCGCCGCCACCGATGAAGATGACGAGAAAGAGAAGAACGAGCAGGATGGGACCAGGAGGAGCAGACGCGCGGAGGTACGTCGACGAGGGAGAACAAAAAATGACGACGACGACGACGACGAACGCGATGACTCGTCCGGGGGTGGCTCGGCGGACCTTCTCGCGGACGACGACGACGATACGGAGGAGAAGGAGGGGCGGAAATGGCGAACGAGTGGGGGGGGAGGCCTTACCAACGACGCCGGACCCTCCCCTCCCAGGACGGCGCGCATTTCGAATCGCGATCGTCGTCGTACCTCGTCGTCGTCGTCTTCATCGTACGGGCGCATTTGCGGCGAGGATCGCACTCGCGGTGGGAAGACGTCGTCCCCCGCGATACGGAAGCGGGGGAGGGAGGCGCATTCGGCATTCGTAATCGCGACTTCCCCCTACCCCACCGTTGGTAATCCACCATTCCAATCCCCTCGAAATCGAGTTTCATTCAAGGATCGCAACGACGTTGGGACGACGCGTAGGTTTGGACACGCCGCCGAACGAGACGATGCATCCTCCAACGACGATGACGACGTGGAAAGGAGAGGGAGGGGATGCGATGATGACGATGCGTACCTCGGGTCGTCCGGCGCGAGGATGGGGCAAGAACGATCGCGGGGGCGGGAGTCGTCGAGGGACGTAGCGACGACGTCGACTTCGTCGCGTGGTCGACTCGAACTTATGGCGGGAGACTCGAGCGACGATAGTGACGATGGGGGAGGAATGCTTAGGGCGATGCGGGCCAGGCAGGCGGCGGCGGCGGCGGCTGCGGCTGCGGCTGCGGCTGCGTTGGCGGCGGTGGGAGGAAAGGCGAATGCGCTCTCGCCAGTGCGCGTCGCGTCGTCGTCGGGGGCGACGACGGAGATGGTGATCGCGGAAAGACGCTCCCGACCCGTCGGGGTACGCCAAAACGTCCCGGACTCATCCGACGAGTCCGACGATGGCATCGCGGAGGCGATGCGACGGGCGCTCCGCGACAGGCGCGCGAGGGAGGAGGAAGAAAAGGAGGAGGACCGGAGGCGGCGCTCAAGTGCGCATGGTCGCAATCCAATGGCGGTGGAGAGGCGGGAGCGGGAGGAACGGGAGGAGAGATATCGTGAGCAGCAGTTGACGGGTACGGATCGTACGCGCGCCGGTGCCGGAGGATTGGAGGGCACCGAAATTCTGGTCCTGGGAGATGATGCCGAGGTGAAGAGCATATCGGAGGTAGGCGACGAGAATAATAGGTCTACCAGAAGAGATGGGGAAGCCGACGTAATCGTCGGCGGGGGCGACCGTCGTAGACGGGGGCCGTGGGAGAATCGCGGTGCATGTGGCAGCGGCGGCGACGACGACGATTCTCCCTTGATGAGACGGCGCGCCGGAGGCATGCCTTCCTCCCGATACCAAGGATATGGGATGAGAGACCCCGATGATGATGGGTTGTGGGACGATTCCGATGGAGGTCTGAAAAATGAGAACAAACATGTCGAAGCTGGCGATGAGAATATCGACGATGTTGCCAGGAAAAAGAGGGGACTTAGGCAGAAGGAAAGGACGGTGCCCGTCCAACCGAAGAAACGATCCATTTCGAAAGCAGAGTCATATTCGCCGCCCAAAGCAGCAGGTAGCAGTGATGACAATTCCAATATTTTTCCGAACAAGAACATCGATGAGCCCGCTCCGAAGAAGAATGGCCGGCGTCGTCGTTCCACCTCCATTAATTCCCATAATGATATCACCGATCCTCCCAAAGAAACCTCTTACGGCAAGAACGGCAGTCGATGGGCGAGTAGGTATGAGATCGACGAAGATGACAAATTCGACCTCTCGGACGACGAAGTGGATCGTCGCACACGTCTGTTGAAGCCAGACTTTTCCGAACCGAAGATGGGAGCACCTGGTCCGCTCGTACCGTTCATACTCTCCCAGAGGTGGAAGCGGGGCGATCCACTGATCGGCTACGAGAACGAAGGAAACACGGAAGAGGGCGACGATGGACGAAATATGCCGGCGCCCATCGCGCATGACGAAGACATCGATCAGGTGCCGGAATCGATCAATCGCTATCTGAAGGGATACCAGCGAACCGGCATCCAGTTTATGTATTCGTCCGTAATTCATGGCAAGGGATGCGTTCTAGGTGATGACATGGGATTGGGGAAGACGGTCCAAGTGATATCTCTCATTGCCGCATTGCTGAAGAAGAAAGGGAATGGGCTGGACGAGCTCGAGATCAAACAGCATAACAACACTTTGAAGAAGGCCCTTCAAGCCCGGGAGGAGAGTAAGCGCCAAGCGTTGCTTACTGGCTTTGGTATCACGTCTGTACATGAAACTGTGGAGCTACCAAGATTCGCGCCCATGCTTATTATCGTCCCCTCGAGTGTTGTCGAGAACTGGCAGGTGAGACAGTGTTGCGTGTAGACTTACATTATTGAAGTGTTATCCTGCTGATACACATTATTCTTGCTCCAAAACTCTGCCTTTTTTGAAGAACGAATTCAATACGTGGGGGCACTTTAATGTCGGTGTTTACTCAGGACCGACTCGTGAAAAATCCTTGTGTAGGATCAAGGACGGGCTTGACTTTATTCTTATTGTGGGGAAAACGATATTTACCAGAGCTGGAGACTATGACCAAATCGCAACTGTCGACTGGAAGCTTGTCATTGTTGATGAGTTCCATGAATTCAAAAACGAAAAGTCTCAAGGTTACATGAGAATTTCGGACGTACGCGATAATTCGGGCTGCCCTGTGGTTGGAATGACGTAAGTTCTGTTATGTCGTCATAGCAATATTTTCATTTATTGTTCGCTGGCTTATTTATTCCGAATCATGAACATTGTCTCCCTTGAGAAAAGTGGAACCTTAATGCAAAATCGTCACGATGAACTATTTTATCTAATGGATCTTGTTCGCCCGAGTTTGCTCGGCGATTGGAACAGTTTTAGTAATGATATATCCAAGCCAATCACTTATGCCCGCGCGAAGGACGCAAAGCCTGCGGTCCTGCAAATAGCGGCGCAGTGTGAGCAGATGCTGAGAGATCGTATGAGGCCAGCATATCTCGAGCGCAAAAAAGAGGATGTATTGAAAGATTCTCTAACTCAAAAGAGGGAGAAAGTTGTCTTCTGTGAGCTGACGGAGATCCAAAAGAAGATATATCGCCACGTAATTGCTCTGCCCGATTACCAATACCTGCGATTTGGGAACGCTCCATGCGGTAAGCAGTGTTACGTCTTACTTGCAATAATTGTTTTCCGTATTTACTTTTTGAAGCTCTGATGCAATGTCTGCTTCAATTGAAAGACTGTGGAATAAACAAACAATATTTCAGGGGGTACAAAAAAATGAAGACTCACAAAGAACAATTAAACTACCAACGACGTCACAAGAACGATCTCATACCAAAGAAAACATGCTGCTATAAGTATCCGTGGAATCCAAGGCGCGGCGAGCCTGGAGAGCCTGAAATCGATCCAGACGCAATCCTTTGGATACAGCAGCACGAGAAATCGATCGAAAATCCTGACGAAATCTTTGAGGACACAATTGAAAATAAATATATTGTATGTAAATTATGTCCGTCGTGCACCACACTAGCTGCGATGAACAAGCTGTATAAGGTTGCCTCGCATCCGTGCCTTTTGCAAGTCGATCATCGCGAGATTGGTATTCAAGCCAAGAAGAAGCTCGAATTTGCAAAAATTGCACTCACTCCAGATACATTACGTGAATTACCAGGGGGCACGTACTGGAAGAGTGACGGTATTATGGTAGATAATCTGAGATTATCTGGTAAGATGAAGACTCTTGATTATCTCCTTAGACGATTCTTACGGAAGCGAAATCGGATTCTAGTATTCTCTTATTCAACGGCGAGTTTGGATGTAATTCAAAACCACATCAAGGTACGCTGATTCGTATTCCGATTTTTTTTCTTTTGCAAGGTTGAATGAAAAGGCATTTTTTCATCGGGCCGATTCGTCAACTGCATCTGTTAAGTGTCAAGGGTGGACAAATCTTAGATTGGATGGACAGGTAAGGGATTCGACTATTACAATCTATGCAAATCTACCGAGTTTCATCTCTTGTTTTGTTGTATTTTAGACCCCGACATCCCAACGGTAAGCAGCTTTACCTCATATTTGCAATAATTGCATTTCCAATTTACTTTTTGAAGTTCTGATAATATCGTGCAACTGTCTGTTCTAATGGAAAGGCAAAGTTTGGTTGATAGATTTCAAACTGGCGATATTCAGATATTTCTCATAAGCACCAAAGCTGGTGGATTAGGTCTCAATCTTACTGCAGCAAATAAGGTTATCATTTTTGATGGTGAGATCGCAAAATACATGGATCTTGTGGTGTGGTATCTACTGTCTGTCGTTCGACGAACCTCACAGCTTCTTTTTTTCACCTGCTTCCAAAGCAAGCTGGAATCCTAGCTGTGATAATCAGGCCCAAGATAGAGCATACAGGTAAGTTATCTCACTGGTGTTACAGTACGCCTTCGCATCAAACGATTGATTGACTTCTGTCCTCATAAATTTGGCAGGATCGGTCAAAAGCGAAACGTTGACACTGTGCGTCTAATTGCCCGTGGAACAATCGAAGAGCTGATTTATGCCAGACAAGTGTACAAGGTTCAACTGACGAAGCAAACTCTTGGAAATAACACGGTCGGGCATAATCAGCCGCAAATCTTCAGGGGTGTTGCAAACGATTCAGACAGAAAAGGAGAGTTATTTGGCGTGGAAAATCTGTTGAAGTTCAAGGATGGCTCGTTTATGTCGTCGCTGGTAAGTTCGATGGATAAATTTGCCCATTCTTCTAATGTAGACTCACTCACATGTGCTGATTCCTATTTAACAGTGGAAGGCGTCAGATAATCCCAACGAAGAACACGACATCGCCGATTTGGCCAAAGAGTTAAAGAATTTCAATGATGAGCAATTGTTTGATCTAGCAGAGGATCAGGACGAGGGCCCCAAAGATGCAAGAATAAATTTGAGTGACGTCGAGAATGGTAGCATTGATGAGAGTGATAACGACCGGACGTTCGATATCGACGGTATCAATCATGGCGATTTGTTCTGTAACACAAAGGGGGGCGCTCAGATTGCCCAAGGAGATGACAACTTCGACGAAGAAATGGGTGGTGAAAGTCAAATTGTCGAAGTTGCAACTAAGATCGCTTGCGAAGAAATCGAGAGTGAAGGTGACGAGGAGGAAGAGATTGGAGAGTACAAGGTTGCACCTACAGATTGCGTTCCTCCAAAATCAGAAGGCTTGGCCAACCCTTTACCGTCTCATACTGATCTTTCTGACGTTGATCTGGCGTCGTTAAGTAAAGCGAATGATACATTCGGAAGTACATCGAATTGTGGATTCTATAGCGATGATGGTATTGTTGTAGACCCTTTTCCGTGTCCTGTGAAAAGCTCCAAAAATCACAGAGAACTTGCGGGAAAGGACGACACATTTATTGATGATACAGAAGAAAAACTCCATCGCCAAGGAAACAATCGTGCTGCTTCACCGCCCGACTGCAGTTCAACGAAGTCATCGAAGGAGACAAATGATGAAATGTCCCCCAATGGCTCAACATGCTCACACGAGGGGCTTCTCCGGACGCAGTTGACTGAAAATCCTATACAGAGTGCTCCAAAAAAACAGAAAAGTGTGACTTCCAAGGTATCGCTATTGGGAACTGTCTTCGAAACTTCCAAAACGAATGATAACCGACCTGCTAAGAAGTCTGGAGGTCTTTACATTCCGTTATATTCTAAGAAATGAATCTCAAGCGTGCAAAAAATGAAAGTCTAGTTTTATTTCCAACCTGCTAAACCAGGCACCAAATACTATCCTACATGGCATTAAATTTCACTTGTTCTGCTAAGTATACGTGTTAAGCATAGTCATCAGTAAAGAAGAGTGAGACGAAACATCGTATCCAAGTATAATAACCATCACACGCACATCCCTTCCCCTCCCCTTCCTTCCCTCTCTCCTTCCCTTTCCCTGCCTCCAACACCGCACAAATACACCACCAATGACCCAACTTATTCTGCACCCGTAACCTGGCTGGATGCAGTGGGAAGACACAGTATTGCTCTCGCAGGGGACTTAGACCGTAAGAAACGAGTGGATGCTGGCGTGCCCGTGGATCCTGAGAAGAGGGCAATGAAGAAAAGAAAGCCAGAGGAACAATCGCTTGATAAAACAGTGGACGGGAACGGATCGATAGCACAGATCGCTTCTAGTGGCAGTGGCACTTCAACATCACACTTTAATTTACCTCAAACGGAGGAGCCTGCTATCGAAGACATGGGGGAGCCATCTATTGAGGAAATGTTGGTTATATTTGTGTAATTATTGATTGGAGGCAAATCGAGAAGCACTAGAGTGGGAAGGCACAAGAAAACACATGACACTCTTCACCAAATTTGGAGCTTCATATCCTCATTGACTTCAACTCGCATCGGACAATGGTATTTCTTCTCTCCAGAGTAGAATGCACCCTTCTTATTGGTGAGGCGTTTGGCTTCGAAATTGCTCCGTGTCAAGGCCTCCTCATGTGTGCTATTCAGCCATAATACATGACTTAGTAGGTGATGTACAAGCATTTCCAATTTTAACGACTAATTTTATTGTCACCTCCGACTTCAACTACAAGATTACGTAAGGAGTTTGTTGAGTTTAAGTTATTTGCACTTCGCTCTCCTCATTTGTTTTCAAAACATCCAGATCAAGCAGTTGGATTACCGCAAGCGGCCCCCCAAACAATCCTTTCACACCCCAGACAAAGGAAGACCTTCGACGGGGCGGGGCGAGACCAACACCGTTGACTATGGCAGATCCCAGACCGGCGAGTATCAATGCCAACGCGGTTATCTTTATCGGGATTAAATCATTCGATGCCAATCCGATCATGTCCAATGCTTTTGGGGTGGAATTTCCATACGCGCCACTGATAATGACAGCCACGAAAATGCTGTACAACCGAAGCTCGCCCTCAACTGCCAATGCCTCGAAAGGATCACTCTTAAGTGCTCCCATTCGTGCCTTGCGTGCCCACGCCTGGGCCTCCCCAGCCTTTTTTCCAGCCTCGTCAAGCTTTTCCGGCGTCCACAGAGGCGTTTGTCTCGGGCCTTTATTGGTATTGTCTATTGCACCAGACGTAATTCATGAGAAAGGATGCATTGGATTTGAAATGTATATCACTTTTAACACAAGGAAGTGGCTCACCGGCATAAGGCATGACATAATCCTCTTCTACCAACCTTTTTCTCAAACTCTCCCCCTCTCTCACTTTCCTTGCCGCTTCCTCCAAGGCCTTTCCCATAGCATCGTCGTTAAGGGCCTGCGTCATCTTCAGTCCAGAGTACCTAGCCTCGTCCATCTCTCCCGTCCGATCAATAACCAGTTTCGGCGCGCTCTTCTTCTTCGTGACACGCACCGGCGCAGCCGGTTCGGGCAAGTCCATGAGTTGATACATAGCCCTCCTCCCCCCGTTTTCCATTATGGGCGTGACGAGATGCGCGAAGTTATATTTGATCAGTTCGTCATAATCGAATATCTCGGGCGCATCTTCCTGGATTCTTTGCTTGTTGGGGGCGCCGGAGACGTACTCGAGGACGATATTGCCACGAGTACCCCCGATCACTTTACCAACTTCCCTGTTGTCGCATAGATGTTTGTTTGTGACATCAAAATTAAGAAAGAGAATGACAGCTATCGAACGGCAGGTCATATCATGAGTACGCAGAGGGGGGGCGGGGACTCACGACTTTGCAGCATCATCTGCATTTGATTCTTCTCGTTTTCGCAAATAATCGATTAGTTCTGCCTTCAGTTCATCAACGCTCAAGGCGTGCAAAGAAGTGACGACCGACGTGGGGGAAACACCACTCCGTGATCGGTGAGACGACAGCGGGCGACGATAGACCGGCTGAAAGGTCACTGCGCCCCGAAGCAAAGCCAACACGAAGCAATACCGAAGCCTCCACATGAACATCAAATCTCTGGGCCCGTCTTGGAGTGAGTGATTTGGAGTGGAGGAGGAGTAATGGGGTTGAATAGCCTCAATTTCAATTCATAGCATCCGAATTTTCGGATGGTTTTCATTCATGTGGATCTCTTTTTTCACTTTTTCCTAGTACA
>JALLBA010000576.1:0-17256 GCA_036939675.1 Cyclostephanos invisitatus
AGTCACCAATCACGATGCGAGGGAGTGCTTGATAAACACCACAGGTATCACAGTGCAAGTCAGCAGAAATAAAGGTGAAGTTGTCTGAATTGTTATTGTACGTGACTCCAAACTTCCAAGCATCAGCCACAGTGAGGGAGGGTTTCTGTCTCTTTCTTGTCATTGGAATAGGATGCCAATGTGCCAGCATACCCTCATTGGCGTCAAATGGACTGTTCCTCCCAGTGGTAAACTCTCGATTAAATTCATTGGTAGTCGTAGTAGCTGCAATTGGAGCGGATACCTGCTGGCTAGAAAACTTGGAATCCTCCAAATTCACGCAGATATTGGAAGAATCTTGATCACCTGGTTGAGTATAGCGATCATCAGCAGGTACATGTTGGTCAACATTATCAGATGATTTATTATTGGTCAGGGGGGTGACATCCTGGTGGTCAATACTATTGATGGGCGTGATTTCTGAGTTGATCGCGCGTGCCGCATCACGTGATTGATCATTCATTTTGACCCAAACAAGATAGCAAAGGATGATCAGTGAAGTGGAGATTCACTGATATTCGACCAATGATGTGAAGGAATGGATTACTACTCGCTGATATGTCAGAAAACAATAAAGGGAGAGAGTTAGTAAGGCGATTTGGTCAATGCGGATTCGCGCATCGGCGATGGCCAAATTAGACACACCTCAATGGGATGAACCAATGGTCGGATCACGGCAGAACAGTACCAAATGATGGTTCACTATCTGAATGAATTATTGGTACTGTTATGGAGGTGTCAAGGCAATATTGATGGAGGTATGAATTTCGGGGAGGGGGTAAGCAGAAAATGGTGCTGTGGGGGTGGTGCTCCTGATGAGCGGAAAATTGATGGTTCTTGGTGATAAAATGGACCTACGAGGCCAGCGAGGTACCGGTAGAAAGCTAAGAGTAAGCTCTACAACATTGAATAGGGAAAGTCCACTGGTTCCAGTGTAAAAAGATAAGTTATTAATTTTTAAAGTCAAAAATGGTGCTCGTGGGGTCATTTTTTGCCTCTGCCCAGACTAAACGATACAGACCACAAGAATCTCACAAGAGATGCTCTAGGCTTGACTTCCGACAGAGTATACCGATGGAGGTTACTGTTGGAAGAATATGCACTCTACAACATTGAATAGGGGAAGTCCACTGGTTCCAGTGTAAAAAGATAAGATATTAATTTTTGAAGTCAAAAATGGTGCTCGTGGGGTCATTTTTTGCCTCCGCCCAGACTAAACGATAAACAACTCTAAAAAATAGAGGAGATGCCTGGGCCTTAGGGTGGCCGTCATTTTGCACAGAACACGCAACAATCAATTGAAATTCAGCATGGATGATGGAGGGTGATTCGGGGACGACGCGCGGCTGTGGCGGAACGTGTGGGGGGACGCCGTGTCGTCAGTTCGGTCGTCGAACTAAATCGACGAAAATTAAGAGAGAGGGGGATGGGGCCATGGCCGTAGGTGGCCGTTATTAAACCGGGGGAGACAACAACCAACCAAAAGTCGGTGTCGCCCACGGAAGGGACATCAGAGACGGCGCGCGACTGCGGCGGGTGGCGTTTCGCAATCGTTTGGTGGCGGCAAATGAGGCGACGAAAAATATAAAAATTAAAATACGTCGCGGCCTTAGATGGCTGCAAAACGACGTAAAAAACACAACAATCAACCAAAAATGAGTGGCCTTGACGGACGGGGAATAGAATGGGACGAGAGAATGACGGGGGGCACAGGGGGAGCGCGATTCGATCGTTTTGGGGGCAATCGAGTTGGGCGTGGGGGGGAAACTTAGGTAAAATCCATCAATTTATTAATTTATATTATTTCTCCGCCGATTTACAAAATGAAATAAAATTCTTCGACACAGCCATCGACCAGTCCATCGCGGAGGTGCTACCGGGAGGGTTGCGGTGGAATGTACGGGAGGGGCGTTTCGCAATCGTTTGGCGGCGCGACGAAAAATATAAAAATAAAAATACGTCGCTGCCTTAGATGGCTTCAAAACGACATGAGAAATGCAACAATAAACCAAAAACGAGCGGTCTTGACGGACGGGAGATGGAATGGGGCGAGAGAACGACGGGGGGCGCAGAGAGAATGCGATTCAATCATTTTGGGGGCAATGCCGCAGTCGACAGGAGCGTCGAGCATTTGTGGCATGTTCACGTGGCACAAAAAAGAGGCAGGAAAAATTTTCTGTGTATTTGCACATTTGCAAGTGCAACGTGCAACAAAATCGCGCAAATACGAAAAAAAAAGCAAAAGACGCCGTCTGACTAGAACTGTTCCAGACTGATCTTTTGCAAACCTTATATCGGTCTAAAAAAATTACGGCCTTCCTTCCTTACTTACTTACCTCTACTTTGACTCTACTACAAACAACGTCCATCCGCCGTCCGCCCCTTCGCGCGTGATCTCTGATCTCAATGAGAGAAAAGAGCCCAGCGCCCGCGCCGCCTCTTGGATCAATGTGGTGGTGCCGAGCTAGAGCATGTCGGCGTTTGCACTATCCCAACAGGCGGTTTACCGTTCTCCCCGCCCTCAAAAATCATCCTCGGCAACCCACTGCCTCTTCTGCCCTCATCGGCGGACGCATCAGCCCCATATTCGCCACTTGGCAGGGCACAGCAAATGGTCGAATATTAGGCACAAGAAGGGTGCTAATGACGTCGCACGAGCCAAAGAATATTCCAGGGTAACGCGCGCCATCGAGATTGCGTCCCGTAATTGTCAGGGGGATATGTCTGATGTACATTTGCAATCTTCAATAAGTGCGGCGAGAGCTGCGCAACTGCCCAAGGAACGGATGCAAAAGGCAATCGAAAGGGGAGCGAATCCTTACATGAGATCCGAGGGAGAGGATTACGTCGTGCGTAGATACGATGGGATGATACCCATTGGTAAATGTGGCAAGGTGGCAGTGATGGTGGAAACGCTCACGGAGAATAAGAATAGAACCGCTGCGAACGTTCGTCATATGGTAACTAAGATTGGTGGAGAACTCTTGCCTACAGGTGCAAATGAATGGTTGTTTGAGCACGTAGGTTTGGTTTGGGTGTCGAAGTTCATGAGCATCAATGATTCTGCTGTAAACGATAGCGATGTGGATCCGAAACGAAAAGGTGTCGAGGTCGATATGGATGCTTTGTTGGAGTGTGCGTTAGAAAGCGGCGCTACTGACGTTGATTTCGGGCTCGATGCGATGGATGATTGCAATGACTGCGACTCGGAGAGTTTTTCTGACAGCTGTGCTCTGATCAAATGCGAACCGAATGACATGACGCACATAGTTAGGGCACTGCAGAAAGACGGGTATTCACCAACTTGGTTTGAAAAGCAATGGTTAGTAAGGGACGAAGGGAACAGAACTTTATTGGATAGTGGGAGCGCGGAGGTCTTTGAAAAATTTCTCAATTCCATGAATGACGATTTAGATGTTACCAAAGTGTACCACAACGCAACTTATATTGAAGATGATTGACTATTAGGACTGAACGCAATTCACTCCCCCCTCTTTTTGAACACAGTAATGAAGTACATCAGCCAACCGTCTCTTAATTTTAGCCTCTAAGAAGCAACGCACTACCTCCATTGCATCGCCATCAATTCAAGTCGTTTTCTTTTTTGCGTCCTTCATAAGAAAAGTATTTTTGTCATTGTTTGAGCATCTCTCATATTACGTTTCGTCATGATGATGTGATACATACTCTACTTACGTAGATACGATACGTAGATACGATACGTATCTAGGAGTAATATCTACCGTCATTGTTTTCTTTTCAGCGCCCGATACTTTGACCCCCTCCCCAACACCGCAACCTCAAAATGGAGGATGGGGAATGGCTGTCGACGTCGAGGAAGCGCAATCGGCGATCTTACAACGATGACTGGTCGTCCTACGAGGCACGCGGATCGGGTCGCTCGAGCGGCGGGGGCGGCGGATTGGAAATGTTTGGCGGCGGCGGAATGCCGTCGGCGTCCTCCGCGGCTTTTCGGTCAGCGGCAGTACCGGACAGAAACGACATCACAGCCCAGGGAGAGAGGGTGGGTGCACCCCATCGCGACCAGTATCCGCGTTCTCATGATATGAAGACGTCGGATGGTGGCGGTTTAGCCTCTTCTAACTGCGGAGGCAACGCCGGCAACGCCGGCAACGCAACCCGCGGGGCCGCGGCTCGCGTCGGGGCCCTGCCCGTGAGGGACGGTCCTCCCCCGTCGATGTACAAGTCGGATCCATCATTCGGGGGAGGGGGCGGGCAATGGAGGGGATCCGGCAATGACAGCGGACGGGTCGTCTTGGGCCTATTTCAGAATAAGGAGTTCCTGGAGTCACTGGCCCGTCCGCCCCCCATCACCGCCAACCTCCCACCCGATATGCGATCGACGTTGAACGACGAGCAGTGCAGGGTCGTGGAATCTGTTTTATCTGGTCACTCTACCTTCTTCTCGGGACCCGCCGGTAGCGGTAAGAGTCACGTGCTATCCACGCTTCTCAATGCCAACGAGCACGGGGTCGGGGGGAGGGACGGACGGCCGCGAAAGATCGTAGTCACGGCGACGACGGGTGTGGCCGCATGCAACGTCGGTGGGATCACGATTCACAGTTTCGCGGGTATTGGGACCGGAAGTGGCTCGCTCAGCGACTTGGCCAAGAAGGTCATGGCGAACGAGTACACCAAGGGACGATGGAGGGAGGTGGATGTCTTGGTCATCGATGAAATATCCATGCTTAGCAGCTCGTTCTTGGACAAGCTGAGCTTCGTCGCCTCGAGGGCACGCAACGACCGACGTCCGTTTGGGGGGGTTCAGCTCGTGGTCTGCGGAGACTTCTATCAATTGCCACCCGTCGATTTGAGTAAGGACGGATTCGCATTCGAGTCGAAGTGTTGGAGCGAGGTCATTCGTTGCTCGGTGTTGTTGACGCAGGTTTTTCGACAGCGGGGGGATGCGACCCTGATGAGCATATTGGACGAGGCACGGATCGGGGAGCTTTCGACCGAGTCGGCAGAGGCGTTGCGACGGCACGCGATGTTGCCATCGACAGCGTTTCGCGGCTCTTCGAGGAATGACGCGGAAAAAATCATACCCACCTTGTTGGAGTGTCGGAACCGTGAGGTGGATAAAGCTAATGAACTCGAGATGGCCAAACTACCGGGAGAGGTTTACACGTTCAAGTCTCGTGACAAGTCAGTGAACGAAGCCATGAAGGCCCAGTTGAAGCATTGCCAGGGCAAGTGAGATGGCTGTCAACTTTTTAGCAACGCAATCAATCGTTTCCTTTTCGATTAACATTCATGCGCGTATTCTTCTCCAGCACCCCCTCAGTTGGACCTGAAAGTTGGAGCACAGGTTATGCTGCTGAAAAATATTGATTTGGATAAAGGACTGGCAAATGGAAGTCGTGGCGTGGTTGTAAGATTCCAGCGCGCTAAGAGTGAAAGGTAAGCCACACGACATGGTTACAGTAATGTTGATTTATTGGTAGGTTTTCTCATATTATTTTATTGATATCTGTGTAACAGCGACGTGCCTACAGGTTTCAAAAAGATGGATTTGCCTGTGGTTAAATTTGATTCGATCAAAGCAGTTGACAAGGGCGGCGACGACGAAAACGATGAGGAACTCAACGAGTTCACCATTTATCCCGAAGGTGAGCAATTTAATCCATATCATGATTGTAATGCGGTTTACTTTCGACGATTGAAGACACCTTGATGGTTCTTCATTTTCTCCCAATAGAATGGGCAAATAAAATGGGAGACCAGGTAGTGAGCTCGAGAGTGCAAATTCCATTGCGTCTTGCGTGGTCAATCTCAGTGCATAAAAGTCAGGGGTGAGATATGTTTAGATATCATTGCCACTCACGCCTTCAAAAATGTCAGTAACTCATCTCTTTTTTTGCAGCATGACGATTCCAAATCTCGCAGTGAACCTTTCCGGGGTATTCGAATTCGGCCAAGCATACGTTGGTGAGCTATCCGTCTTATGTTGGCATTAATAACAGCACGTGTTCCATGAGCGTAAAATTTTCTCATTCCGACGTCTAGCACTCAGTCGAGCTACCGAAATGAAGAAACTTACCTTACGTGGATTTTCCTGCAAGTCTTTCAAAGCCCACCCTAAAGTCAAGGTAAGTTTTCACACCTCCTTTCTATTATGGTCGTTTCCCACCTTACCACTGATTACTTGGCTGTTGGTTTTGCCGACTTCAAGGCTTTTTACAGCTTCTTAGATGAGGGTGGTGTGCCAAGCCCCGGAGAAGTGGCTATCAATAAAGAAAACATCGCTTCTCAACACGGTGGATTCTATGGAGAGCAAACTCATTCAAACCCCTACCCCTCTGGACCCAGGAATCCCTGCTTTCAACAAATGAAACCTGGGATATCAGTTTCATCTAACCCCTATCGAATGTTGAGTCCTGTTCCGCCTAATCCAATTTCAAATAGCAGCACTCCACCTAATCTCACTCATGACCAGCTAGCGCGGATAGAAGAGAATCGCAAGCGTGCTCTTGCCATTCGAATGAAGAAGCAAAACAGTCCACCCTATTAGTCAGATTAGATCTGGGTAATGATAAAATAAAACGCTTCAGTGACTTATGGCACGAAGTTGTTTTTCCGCATGGCAAACAATATATTTCTGCTGGCTGGGACTACCTGATTCTCACTAAGTAGTTTAGGTAGTGGATATCTTTTTGGTGAACTTATAGCGGTACTACCATGGCTGTGCGCAGAAGCAATTACATCGGATTGAGAACTCAGGACTGGAGACTTATATCATCTGTAAAGACCACATGAGCGTATTCAAACTGATTTTGTTACCTTTGTTATTTTTGTGTTTGCAATGTTTCATACGCATTTGATCTTAAGCTGATGTATGTTTGCCAACCGGCTTCCATCAGCGAGGTCGTCGCTGGACGGATAGAGATTGGAATTATACCAAATGCAAACACGTTGTATGGAAACCAAACTCGCAGATCGTTGAATGTGACGTCACGCATTTCTTCCCACACATGGAGACAGACATCTCTCGGATTCTCTCCCGTGAGCAAGCCTCGAGCGCCCATGCTTACTGAGTTGGCGAAGATGCCAACCGTAAACACCTCCAGTAAACTTTTCTTGGCAATGGATACGACATCTTTTCCTTTCCAAAGGAGGTCTAGGCGTCTGTAAGCGAACGGGTAAACACAACCCCCGAAGAAAGCTCCGATGGTCCCTGCTGATAGGAAGCGTATCATGTCAAAATGATCCATATTAAGGGTGATGCACGAACGATGTGCCGGAGTCCCCTCTTCCGAAGCTTTCTTGCTGGTGCGACTTGTCATCGTTTCCCCTTGTTTTACAGATCCCTCAATTTGTTGAGCAAAAGCATCGGACGCCCCGAAAAGTATGAATCCAACGATGCCGTGCGCAAGAGCAGGCCTTCGCTGGATTTGATTCTTCGCACTATGAAACATTTTCGCGGCATGGCGAGGCATCGTGGCTGCCATTGTCGAAGACGCCAACAGAGAAAAGGTAACAGCGAAGTATTTTGGCATTGGTGGGTTATTGCTGCTGCGCCATCAGTTGCAAGCTTGTCAGACCAAGTACTCCCCTTGTGCCAGCATTGACCCAGATGTTGTCATTTTCACATCATCGTGCATCAAGAATAAAGGCGTCAACATCAAATGAAAATGCGTGGTGCCAATGCGGGCGGGGAAATCGGCCCTCCATGGGGCATTTGGATCAGTATTGAATCCCACATAGGTATGTAAAAGCAAGTGGAAAAAGTGTGACACGAGACTGGGCCTGCCGGGCCGGGCGGGGGGCAGTCGCACAACACACCATGCTGTTGTTGTGTGAAGGGGCGGGGGGACATACAACACCAGAACAAAAATGTTCCTCGCATCGGCGGCATCCCCGAAGGCGCTGCTGAGATGCTCGAGGTGCCGCTGGTCGCTGCGCGCTCTAACTCGTGTCGACCCACGTGATCCCGCCCGATTCCCAATCTTTCTTCATTCTTCGCGCCTCCAGTCTTCAATATCAATTGACCGAGATGCTTTTGCTGCTCCCATCAATTTGTCCATGTCTGATGTTGCAGGTTCTCTGCCGACGACGAAACATCGAGTTAGTCGACAGCTTTCCTCATCCGAAAATATTCCGTCGGATCACGAAAAATTTCAAAGGCAAATTCAAGAATGGATTTTATCCAATCCCAGAATTGCACCGTACAAGGCAGAAGAGTCGTTGGCTAGACTTTGGGTCGTACAACAGGGTTTATTTCGTCAATGGCAGCATCAGCATGAAGGGACATCATTGGATGATACATCGGTCACGTCTCCAAAGATTGTTCTTACAACGGAGTCGGTGAATTTGGTACTACAGGCTTGGTGTTATTCCAACAATGGTGAGATCGCAGCGGAGCGCGCTGAGCGCATGTTGCATTGGATGGAAGATTTGCATTCGCCGGAGTCTGCGCTGTCGGCATTCTTGCCAAACCCAGACTTTCAAAGCTATGCCACAGTCATCGATGCGTGGTCACGCGCGGCGGTTTGCGAAAGTGCTAACGTTGGCTCTTCAAACAGCGCCACGCGGGGAAGAGCCATATCGCCTTCCACCAAGGCCGGGTTCGAATGTGCCAAGCGAGCAGAGGATGCGCTGATGCACATGCAGAAAATGCATGAAAGGCAGCTGCAATTAAATGCAGACAATCATTATAAACAATACAACTCGGAAATACAACCTGATACGCAAGTGTTCAACCTGGTTCTATCAGCTTGGAGTAATATCCTTGGGGGAACAAAGGCCTCCGCTATACGTGCCATGAGAATATTGGATCTGATGCAAGAGTTGCACCATTACCAATCGATGAACGCGCCTGGATGGCAAGGCATTACTCTCTCAAAGGTTCAACCCAACCTGCAGACTTATAAACTAGTCCTTCATGCATGGGCTAATGCGGCTCATTCCGTCGAGGGTCCCGATAGGGCTGAGGAGATATTACGCCACATGCTTTCCCTGTCCAAAGCTGGAAATATTAGTGTGGAAATAATGCCCGACGTTGAATGCTTCCACATTGTCATGAAGGCCCATGCAGAGGTCGTACGCAAGAAACGAAAGGCGGACGATGGATCGGAGGTACGAGCTCAGAAAGTCACGTCGCTTTTGGATTGGATGGAACTCCTGGGATTGCGGCGGTCGAAAATCCAACCCACCACGGAATCCTATCGCATCGCGCTATCTGCTTGGGCTTGGAGCCATCATGTAGACGCTCCAAAGGAGGCGGAGAACATTTTGCGCAGGATGATTCGTGCTTGCGACGTGGATAGGCAGGACGAAAAAAAGACTTCTAGCCACAATTCCAGAGTTAAGAAGGAACCAGCCTGGGTGGTTTGGCCAGAAACAAGAGACTTCAATACCGTCATAAACTGCTGTGCCTTTGCCAGAAAAGTTGGCTCGGACAATAATGATGTAGACGACGCCAGTCTCCTAGAGCGCCAGTTGGTGCATCGAGATATGTTTGATAATGCCAAAGGTGTGTTGCACACTCTCCTCTCTTCTTCGTACGCCCAACCGGATTCCGCTACCTTTTCGGGAATCATCAGGGCCTGTCAGAATCTACTGCCGAACACCCCAGAAAGGGACGAGATCGTGATAGAACTCTTCCGCTTGGCCTATCGCACCACCCCCGCCGAAACTATTTCGGCCAAGATCTCGTCGACATCATCGGAAAGAATGTGGGCGCCGCCAGGTGCCGGCTGCGTCGATGCTAATGTGCTGAGGCAGCTTAGGCTCTGTCTTCCCTCGACGGAGGACTACATTCGCGTTCGTGAGGAGTTCGAAGAGTATCATCGCCAGAAATCTCAAGGATAAGTATTGCTGCATCAGCGACCGTCTCAAATAATAAGTCAATCACAAAGCGTTGTAAGAATAGCGACATGTGGCTCAATGACAATATATACATTATAACCAAAGCACCACATTACTCGGGACGCCTCCGTAATTTTTCTCGAAGAAATCAATGACCTCTTTTCTAACATATCGTAAAGACCAATGTACACAGATGAAAACCGTGTCAGGGAAGGCGCAGATCCAGGGATGTAGCTGCGCGTAATGAGTATGCCCTTTCTTTCGTACGCTGCTGTCTAGCTCAGAGCTCGGAGGACCCAAAAACGTCACTTCGTGTATGATATACTTGTAGGCCGGGCATATTTCCCTCCAACGTTCCCGTAGTAGTGTGATTTGCGTATCCCCAGTGTAGAATAAAATTCCCTCATCGTAATTCTCCGTCAATGAAACTTCCTTACCACCCACGCCATCCCTCTTTAAACGTAGTAGCGCTCCCAGTTGGCTCTTGCTCATTCCGCGATATTCCTCCTTAAGCCGTTGCTTCTGCCTGAATATACCGTACGAAACGGAAGGCACACCTAATTTATGGGGCGCGGATATAACCTTAATCCCGATCGGGGTGGGACTACCGAAAAACTTGTCCCTCGGCAGCATTATCCTCGATCCGTCAGATACGCCAACGAGGTCGATCAACCCGCCAATCGCATGCATTGTCATTTCCTCCGTCTGACTCGAGTCGCCGTAATTCAGCCTAGCCTCCGCCACGAGGAATTGATGCACGAGGTCCGTTATCGGTTCCGGAACGAGCAAAAGCGCGCCTCTGCTCGCGTGGACCGGGAGGGCGCCGATGTGATCCCGATGACCGTGCGTGAGCAGCACCGTCCTCGGCTCGAGGGACGATACGTGTAGACCGGCATCGAGAGCGATGCCTAGCTCCGGGATGAAGTACGCCGACGCGTCCGCGGATCGGCCGAGGCCGATGAGGGATAGGGAGTTGGACGTCCTCCTCCGTCGTCTTGTATCCTCCGTCGTCGTCCTGACGGTGCCATCGCCGACGCCGGTCGTAGTCGTCGCTCCGTCGTCGTCGTCGTCGCCATTTTCCAATATCACCCGACGCAGGGTGTGATCGTCGCCGGGGACCCCCACATTCCACGTCGCTGTCCGATCCGCGGCGTCGGTCGCGTTGGCGCGCTCTCGCGGCGGTAGCAATTGCAACGATCCAGCGAGCGCCCGCAGGGGCTGGGGGAATTTTCCGCCTGCGATCCCGCGCCGTCGTTTCGTCGTCGTCGTCGTCGTCGTCGTGGCCGCGTCGGCATCATCCGGGTCCGATCGTCCCCCCCCGTCGCCGCTGTCCATCGTCGTTCCCAAATTCGCCTCGAAAACCGTCTCGAATAATTCCGCGAGGTCGACGAGATTAATCCGCCCATCACCGTCCTCGTCGGCCATCAGCAATAATTTCCCCGCGACCCGATCGATGGTATTGCCCGATTCGTCGTCGGCGAGCACCCGTCTCGCGTGCGCCCTCGCCGCCACGTCGGCGTCGGCGTCGTCGTCCCCCCCTCCCCTCGATAGCTCGACGACCATCCTCCTCGCGAGGTCGACGAATAGCGCCCGTGCCTCCTCGGCGCTCAACGTCCCGGACTCGCACACGTCGTACGCGCGGAAGACGCTCGATACGACGTCCCTCTTCCTCTCGGCGCCCCCCGACAATGACATCGCCGCCTCCTCGTTTCCCGATAGCAAGGCGAGCGTCGTCGATGCCAGGTGATGGAGAGACCTCTCCAATTCGTCGTCCGGGGGACACCCATTCGCCGCGGACCTCGTGCCGATCGTGGTCGTCGTCATCGAAGTCGTCGTCGTCGACGTCATCGAAGTCGTCGTCGTCGCGGAGCATCGCGCGAGCGTCGTCCTCGGCGGTGGCGGCGATGAATGGGGGGGAAGCCGCCGGGGTCGGGGCGGATGTTGACGGGGTGTGGAGGATCCGAATGCCACCACCGCCGATGGACCCGCGAGGGGCATTATCATGCAGAGTATGAGGGACGACAAGGCGGACATCGGGGGCGTCGCTCCGTGTGAATATGATGTGAAAAAAGGAAGGGGATGAAAATGGCGCGTTCCGTCTGAGTCTGGCCAGCGCCGTTTCTCCGACTGGTGGTATTTTTTAGGTTCCAGGTGTTCGAAGACGAGAGAGCGAGAATATGGTAGGGAGAGGGATAATATTTTATGGTAGTCAAACAAAGCAAGGCCAGGTTCCATAGGGGTTGTTCGACATCATATCCTCTGTGCTCGTAAATCGTGCCGGTGCCACCCAACCATAATCATGCCGAAGAAGAAGGGAGGAGGCAAGCAGAAGCAGCAGTCCGCCGCCGATGACGACGATTGGGACGTACTCAATGAGGCTGCCGCGGCGGCCATCGTCGATCCTCCTCCCAAGGATGACGTCGAGGACGATGCCGCCGGGGTGGTAGTAGTAGGAGGGGGGGGGGGGACGGACGCCGGCGTGGACGCCGCCGCGGCCTTCCTCGCCGCTCAGGGAATATCCGACGGGGGCGGCGCGGCCGACAAGAAGAAGAAGAAAAAGAAGAAGAAGGCCACCGGGGGGGGTGGTGGCGGAGGAGAGGGGGGGGACGACGACGCCACAACCCCCCCCGTCGTCCCCCCCTCCAAGAACGAAAAGATCTCCGCGAAGGGTAGGCTCATCGCCGAGAGGATGAGGCTCCAGCGCGAGGAGGAGGAGCGTATTCGCGCGCTCGAGGAGGCCGAGCGGTTGCGCATCGAGGAGATCATGAGACGCGAGGCCGAGGAGGAGGAGAAGATCAGGCTCGAGAAGGAACGGAAGAGGCTCAAGGAGAAGGAGAAGAAGGACCGACAGAAGCGCGAGGGGACGTACATGACGAAGAAGCAGAAGCAGCAGGCGGCGATGGCTCAGCAGAGACTCGAGGCGATGAGGGCCGCGGGGATGGAGGTGCCGTCGGGGGGGGCGGGCGGGGGACGACGCCAGCAGAGGCCGGATTACGGCAATAAAAAGAGGGGTAATGCTCGAGAGGAGGAAGTGGACGAAGATGACGACGACGATGAGGAGGAGGAGGATAAGGAGGAGGAGGATGCCGCAAAGAGGGCATCAGAAGAGGAGAAGGCGATCAAGGTCGAGGAGGTGGAGCAGGAGGAGGAGAAGGAAGGAGACGATAACGACGACGGAGCGAAGGACGAGGCCTCTGACTCTGGTGACGATTGGGATGCCGACTCTGACGCCTCCGGTCCGGCCATGGATGCGCTCGAGAAGCGCCTCATGCAGGCAACGTCTTCCGCGGACGATTCGGACGGCGATGATGACGAGGACCTGATCGAGAAGGAAAAACGCAAGGAACTGGAACGCCTGGCGAGGCTCGGGAAGGAGCGCGCGGAGAGGGAACGCATCCAGGCCATTGCGATGGCCGAAATGAGGGCCCAGGAGGAGGAGATGGCGCGGAGAGAATTGCTACTGGCCCAGAAGCGCGAGGAGGGGAAGAAGAGACGACTGGCGCAGGAGGAGGCGAATTCGGCGGCTCGCACGCGCGACGACCTTCGTTGCCCGGTCGTCGTCATCATGGGACACGTTGATACCGGCAAGACGAAGCTCCTGGACAAGATCCGCAAGACTAACGTCCAGGAAGGGGAGGCGGGCGGGATCACGCAGCAGATCGGGGCGACCTACTTCGAGAAGAAGACCCTACTCTCCCAGACCGCCAGGCTGAACGAGACAGAAAAGTTCGAATTGACGCTGCCGGGGATGCTCGTTATCGACACGCCTGGTCACGAGTCGTTCACGAACTTGCGTTCCAGGGGCAGCTCGCTCTGCGACGTGGCCATCCTCGTAGTAGATCTCATGCATGGATTGGAACAGCAGACGATCGAGAGCCTGCACATGCTGCGTAATCGCGGCACGCCCTTCGTCGTGGCGTTGAACAAGGTGGACAGGTGCTACGATTGGAAGACCTGCAAGGACTCGCCCATACGCGACGCCCTGAAAGAGCAGCCGGAGGGCACCATCCAGGAATTTCGAAGTAGGGCGAGCGACGCCAAGTTGCAACTGCAGGAGCAGGGCGTGAATTCGAACATTTACTGGGAAATGGGCGAGGAGGATTGGGAGAATTCAGACTTCGTGCCGCTTGTTCCAACCTCCGCCATTACTGGGGAGGGCGTCCAGGACATTTTGCTGCTGTTGTGTCAAATTTCGCAAAGGAAGTTGTGGAGGAGACTCATGTGGTGTGCTAACTTGCAATGCACGGTTTTGGAGGTGAAGGCGATCGACGGACTGGGCATGACCGTTGATGTGTTGGTTGTCAACGGATATTTGAGGGAGGGCGACAAGGCAGTGTTTTGCACCCTCGATGGACCCATCGTGACCGAAATTCGCGGTCTCTTGACCCCCCCGCCAAGTCGCGAGATGCGTATTAAGTCAGAATACATTCATCACAAGGAAATTAAGGGGGCATTGGGAGTGAAGGTGATTGGGAATGGTTTGGAAAAGGTTATGGCCGGAACGCCTGTCTTAGTTGTCGGGCCCGATGACGAGGTTGAGGATATCAAGGCGGAGGTCATGTCTGACCTCACAAAATTGCAGGAGAAATTAAGTACGGACAAGAAAGGAGTGATGGTCCAAGCCTCAACGCTGGGCGCTCTTGAGGCGCTACTGCAGTTTCTAAGGGAGGATACCAAGCCGCCTATACCCGTGAGCGCCATAGGCATCGGTACCATTAACAAACGCGACGTTACGAAGATATCGATCATGAACGAAAAGGGATGTCCGGAGTATGCCACTATTTTGGCGTTCGACGTTCCTGTGCCTCGTGAGGCTCGGGAGCATGCGGAGGAAGTCAATGTTCGGATATTCACCGCCGATATCATATACCATCTCTTTGATCAATTTACACGGTTCATGGAGGAACTAACAGCGAAACGACGGGAGGACGCCGCCGCTATAGCGGTGTTCCCAAGCATTTGCAAAATTTTACCGCAGCACATATTCAACCAAAAAGACCCGATAATTATGGGAGTTGAAGTCATAGATGGGATTCTCAAGGTAGGCACCCCTCTCTGTGTCCCGTCATTAGGTGGTCTCCACATTGGCATCGTGACATCCATCGAGCAAAATGGGAGGGAGCAGGAGACAGCCAAAAAGGGCACATCGGTTGCAATAAAGATTGTGAACGAACATAACCCGACCATCACCTACGGACGACAGTTTGACGCCAGTCACAGCCTGTACTCAACTCTTTCTAGGGCTTCCATCGATGCACTGAAATCCCACTTCAAGGAAAAACTTGAGGATGATGACTGGCGCCTCGTTGTCAAGCTCAAGAAAGTGTTTAACATTCTTTAAGTGATTTTGTAGCAGAGTATCTCTAGAAAGTACGAAAACTGAAGCGCTGCCTTAAAGCATTTATATTTTTTATTTGTTTTCGAGAGCGCCGTTGTCTGGGCTTCAATTTATTTGTGACACTCTACATATTAGACGACGAGGTGGAGGATATGGTAATGATCACCAGTGCCAGCCTCGTGACAGATGCATGAGGTGATGTGGCATGGTACTATCTACCAACTTATGATGGAAATTGGAATGAAATCGCTGTAATTTGGGGTTCACTGGTGTTCTTGTTGGGATGATAGTGCTTAGGCGGAAGGCACCCGCAATCATTCATATCCCTGCCTCTGGCCAGTGGAATTACCTGTGCTTAGATTAGATTAAATTTTATTATTCGCTACCATTAAGACTTATGCGCCACTGGGTTCGAGTTCGTCGCTGAATTCATAGGGCTTTTATATCCTTTGTTGTTTGCACTGGTCCGGTGTCATTCTGTACATTGGAGCCATTTTGTACAGTAGGACATTATCCCATAGTGAGGACAAAGAGGGAGGGATGGTTTTTTTTAATGGGGAGAGCCCGTATGCTTGGATGATCTGGTTGTCAAATTATGTGTCATTAGTGCCTTGGTCGCAGCCGAGAAGTAGGTCTGAGAACCAGGAGACGATAATATCCTCAAAAGTGGTTGTGGTGGGGTCGATGAATCTTGACCCTAGATTGTTAAGAATAATATCGATACGATCCTATCCAGCTGGTAGAGGCTCGTGGATGTAGATTGACAAGGCATTATTTCCAACTAGGTTAAGAATGTCTCTTACACCTGGAGGTACTGAGCGAGACTCTCAGATGGAATGATTGTGGTTCCATTGTAGAGCAATGAGAGCCAGAGGTGGAACATGTTATTTGCGACAATGGCCATCAAAATTAGTCATTGTCTGGTGAGGGCAAGGTCACCTCGGGTGCCGCCGAGGTTCCTTTGCACTATGGGATTGCTCCCCCATACTTGCTCCATGATTTTCAGTTTGAGAGCTTTTGCTCCAAGCATCAGGAGTGAGAAACGGGCGAGGATTCGCACCAATTCACGTCTGTTGCCGGATTCATTGACATTGAGTCCAAAAACGGCAGTGAAATTGGTTAGTACAACGTTATGTCACAAAAGAAACTTGTCAAAAGAGCCTTCAGGAACCCTTCTGAGCATAGCCTCACACATTGATAAGAAAGATAGATAGGTCATAGGTTGTATCTAATTTATGAGCTCTATCATCTATTGTGAATTGGCACTCTGAGTTACATTTTGGTAACAACAATTGGGTGGTGCTGTGCTCCTGCCTAATCAGTCTGCCATGTGTCCTGTAAACATGTGTAACATAATATACTTACTGTAGGTACCTTAATAATACCCTGCTGTGCAGGGCGGGGGTCAATCTTTATAAAATGGGTGTATGGCTGAGCGTGAGTGATGATGTAACACTATAGTTGAGGCTCCAAACCACCGTGGAGTGCATCCCACATCCACTTCATATATAGTGAGAGTGATTTATTACCTTTTTATGCTGTGATTGGTCATATATGGGTGTACCATTATGCTGACAGACCAACTGAGGAGGTGAGGGTGGATTTTGGGGGAATTTGGGTTTCGTTGAGGCAGAGTGATGATGTAACACCTATCGTTAAGGCTAAATCACCGTGGAGTGCATCCTACATTCACTTCATTTATGTAGAAAGCGTTTTATGGCCTATGCACTATGCAGTGGTGGATGGGCATTGTCATAGGCCATGGCATAGTGGCGGGAAACTATCTTGCTCAATGCCGCGATTCGCTAGATAGCCTATCGCTGATGTATGCAGGTGACAGACAGTTGCCCGGACTTTCAAAAGCTTGCGAGCCACCTCACAAGAGCCAAAAATGGATCTATACAATTAAACTGTTACAAATAGAACCAGTAATTGCTTCAATTTATTGTTTTATTGTATCTGTGGCATGTTTAATTTATCAAAGAGTAACATTTATTTCTTTTCTTAACAATATAATATCTGAGAGAAATAATTATTGTTAAGTTTTGAAC
>JALLBA010000577.1:844-16094 GCA_036939675.1 Cyclostephanos invisitatus
AGGCATGCGTCAATTCCATCAATTGAAGAACAGGGAGTACACACCCACGGTCAACATCGACAAGCTCTTCAACGTCGCCGGTGAGGGAGTTTACGAGGCCGCCAAATCGGCCGAATCCGGCAAGGCCCCCGTCATCGACCTGGTATCGAAGGGGTACTTCAAGCTACTCGGTAACGGTCAGATCAGCGTCCCCGTCATCGTCAAGGCGAAATACTTCTCCAAGCTCGCGGAGAAGAAGATCAAGGAGGCCGGAGGCGCGTGCTTGCTTTCTTGTTAAGTTACAATGAAAGTAATTCGCTCGCCATTATTATGTAGCATAAAATATAACGAAACATTATGGAGTGAGAAAAAGCACGGTCGATCCAAAAGGACGCCCGATGCGGAAACCCTTGTCCCCTTCGTTCTCTTCCCCCTCGATGCAATTCTTTCGCGATGTCGTCCGTGCGTCGCTGGTGATGGTGGTAGAGTCATGTGCTTGGCATCATCTGCACACTGAGTATTCCTTTTTGTTGGCGGTTAATCCTGTTAGATAATATGACAACCAACCACGAATGAAATATACAATGAACGACAGCGTGAATAGGCAACAACGTAAATGTGCGTTGACGTTATTGTGTTATGCTTCTTAGATCAAAGAGCTTTGGGGTGGAACAATAATTGCACTTCCGATGAGTAAGGAAGAATGGAATCTAGGACTTTTTCTGTGGGGAGGGGGACGCGAGGAGATCGGGGCTCAGGCTCGATATCATGCCTGTGCTCGATCGGGCGGATTCCTGATTGGTATCATCGGCGCGGCTGTCCTCCTGGGTGGAAAGCTGGAGTCCGCCGCTGTCCCGAGTGTATTCGCCCGATCCCGATCCCTCGTCCTCCTCCTCGTCGTCGCGGTCGGGATAATCCTCCCGCGGCGCGGCCGCCATGTCCCCCACACCTCGATGGGCCGCGGCCGCCGAATCATACGAATCGACCACCCCGGCGGAATCCCGCACCGGCAATCGTCGGGGATCGATCAGTCCCTCGGCCACGTCCCTGGCCGATTTCGGGTCGAGGGGCGAACCTATCACCCGATACAGAGCGTCCCTACTGGTGACCAAATCCCTGTACGGACCGTACTCCATCAGGATCCGCTCGTCCCTTAGAAACAGCGCGCTCGGGGGGAAGGTGGGGGGGACGCCGTCGTCGGCGGCGCCGGGGTTACCACCACCATCGACGATGGAGGAGACGTCGTTCGCGACCACGTGACATCTCGAAATCGGATCGTACACCAAAGGATGACGGAACATGGCCAATGCCGCGAGGAATGCACGTTCGTACGCATATCGTGCGTCGTCCTTCGTCGGATCGTCGAGTGGCAGGACACTCACCCTCGCGCTCCTGTGACAGGAACGGTAGAGCTCGTCCAATACGACCCTTAGGACAGGAATTTCCGGATACCTATTATAGATTTCCGTACCGTCCGATTCGCATCCGTGATATGCCCTCTTCACTACGTTCCGTGCCGTGACGATGCCGATTCCTAATAACGACTCGCAGTAATCGCAACCGGCCGCGACGAACATCGTGGCGAGCATGCCGTCGGTGAAGTCGCGCAAGTCGATCCCACGAGACGATCCGAGGTCGGACCTACAAAGCATCGTGCCCAGGAGTCGTCGATCGTCGCCGTGTCGTCGATTGGCATCGTTCCTTCCGTTCCAACCGCCCATCTTATATATCAACGTGGGTACGCCCAACGCTATGAGATCGGTATCCTCGGTGACGACCACGTCCACGATTCCGGACGTGGCCAGGTACGCGAGTTGTCCGTCCGCCTCGTAGGGGGCCACGACGTACGGCCAATGTCGCTCGCGACACACTCCCATTAGCGCCGTTATCATATCGCGACGCAATTCGTCATCGCCGCCGGTCCCGGCGCGATTCGACGCGGACATGCGACGCGATACCTCGTATCCCGTCCTCGTCGCCTCGTCGACGACGACGGGACTCGTCGTATCCTCCTCCCCCCCCCCCACAGCCGCCGCCGCCATCGCCGCAGGTCCGTCCCGTTCCTCGGCGGCATCGATGCGACGATTGGACCTCGCGCGCACGACGTCCCGCTTGCACGGCGGCGTGGCGCCGTCGAGCACCAGAAGCACCGACGAGCCGCATTCGCGCATGAGGAATTCGATCCGCCGTAATACCGTGGACGTGCACGCCGATACGTACTCCAAACGCTGCCGATGTTCGCGTTCGTTCTCGTGAACGACGCCGACGTCGACGTCGTTGCCGGGGGCGGTCGGATCGTCGTTATGGTCGTCGCGCACGCGCATCGTCCGCTCGTCGCGCAATTCGGCACGTCCGCGATACGACAGGTGACGCTCGTCCATCAACAGTCCGCCGTGTCCGTGTGCCGCGCGGGCTATCCATCCGCTCACGTCCACGGCGATGCGTACTTTCCGCCTTGTGTACGACGACGACGCGGACGATGTACGACGACGATGGGGGATACGCCTGCGCTTCTTCCTCGTCGGACTTGGCTCCTCCCCCTCCCCCTCCCCCTCCCCCTCCTCCTCGTCGTCGTCGTCGTCGTCATCGTTACAATTGGCGTTGGCGATTAACAATCCATCGGACAGGGCGCGGAGGTCGTAATTCTCCCTGCCCGCGGAGGGGAGGATGCGCGGCAGAAGTCCGCTGATGCCCATGGTGGTGTGGTGTCGTCCGAAGATCACGGGTGTCACAATATTTGTTGTAAATAAATGTGTAAATTTGTAACGTTGTGAGTTAAGTTTTGGCGGGAACATTTTTGCGAGATGACGGCCGCACGGGCGGGGGATGACTTGAGGTCGACCGCATGCACGCAGCCCCATTGACCTCTTCCATAATTCTTGCATCCGTATTCCAAGCGGGGGAGAGAGAGTGCAGTATCCGATTGTCGTCCCTATGACGAAACCTCCATCGAGTAGTACCGAATCGTCCTACAAGGCGCTTGTCTTCATGGCGATGCTATCCCTGCAATTCGGCATACAACCCATCATGAATCAAAAATTCGTATCGAGAAAGATCATCATGAGCACGGTGATTTTCGCTCAGGAGGTTGCGAAGTTGATCATAGGCGTGGTGGGGATTAGCCTCGGCAAGACTCGATGGGCCGACATTGCGTCTGGTGAGTTTTTTTTTTCGTTCGTTCCCAGACCCGTGTGTGTACGATTTTTATTGAGAGCATCATGTAAAAATTAGGATGCGCTCTTACGCTCGATTGAAACGCAATCTATCCCAATACAACGAACTTAGGTTGGACGATCACGTCGTGGTTACGTCTTTCCCTGATACCCGCAACTATTTACTACGTTCAGAATATGTGCTCTCTCCTCGCATATCAAAACCTCGATGCCATAACCTACAATGTCCTAAATCAGACCAAGACGCTGTCCGCGGCATTGTTCTGCTATATACTCATGAAGAAGAAACAATCGTCGTTCCAAATGGTGGCACTCCTGCTTCTTTTAATCGCGGCGTTGGTCATGGAGAAAGTCTTGCCCATGGACATGCTGTCGCCTTCGTGGTGGGCGAATCGCGGCGATCAATCCACGAATGCCCTCGTGTCGAACCTATCGCCGCGACACTTCTATCGAGGAGTTCTTCCCATCATGGTCGCCTCCTTCCTTTCCGGACTAGCGGGGGCCATCACGCAAATTAGCCTGCAGGTTGGTAATCGCGATGCGCTCCTATTCACGGTGGAATTATGCGCGGCGACCATCCTCATTATTTTGGCATCTCTTCTGACCAGCGATGACGGCAGTCAGATTTGGAAACGCGGATTCTTCGATGAATGGACGCTGGCTACGCTCCTCCCTATTTTGACCAATAGCGTTGGGGGTATTTTGGTCGGATTGGTCATCAAGCATGCTGGCACGGTACGCAAGGGCTTCGCCCTAATCTTCGGCATTATGCTAACGGGGATGGTCCAGAGTCTCAACGAGAAGAGGGCATTGTCGAAAGAAAAGATCGCCGGGGGTGTGTTGGCGGCAGTGAGCCTGTGGATGCACGCATCTTATCCGTACGTGGAGGGAAAATCGGCCAGTCAATCGCAAAAATCCAGAAAACAAGATTAGGATAGGAGTTTAATAATAATAAGACAGTATCGTAATTTTTCGGAACAAAGGAGGAATGACAATTTGCGACCGATCGGCGCCGCCATCCGGGGACGGTGGCAGTCGTCGTCGTCGTTGTCGTCCGTCGTTCGATATCTGATGTTGGGCGGCAAATGTTTGGTGGGGGCAGTGGTCCTCTCCTCTTCCATGACATATATTTTGGATAGTACGTACTCCGAGAGCGTTGTACAAGAATCCTAATGATTTTACTACGATCTAATTATCCTTGGGAAATTTTTGGGAGGTGAAAACTGAAAACTCACACTCTCTCCTGTCTCATACATCGTGGTAGGTAAGGTAGACATCTTTGCCTCCTCCCAGTTCAACCTCGTTAGCCCTCGGTTGGTTGAAACTGTTCCTCGCGAAACTCAACGATTGCAGGGTGCAAGAGTGACACAATCCCACCATAATTGTACAGACTGATCATTGAGGAAAGGTGAAGGTGAAGAAAAAGTTCGTACTAATTAAAGGATTACTGCTGCACTACTAGTATCATCTAGCTGAAACAGAGTGAACTCCTCCATGTCTACCCCAGATGAATCCATTGAAGAAGTCGAGCTTTGTATCGATATTTCTTCATCGTTATCATACCCTTGCTTTCTCTCCAGTCCTTCCTCCACCGGTTCGAACCAACCTCGTCCACAAAAGCTCAACACGTGTGGCCAGAAGTCAAGGAAGATTCCTTTCTCGGCTTGCTCCAATCGTTTCCCGACACGCAAGACTTCTAAGATAGCTAATCGGTCAGCGGGGGAAAATAATGAATGACGCTCCGGTGTCCAGTTCATCTCAACCTCGGTAATTAGATGCTTACATGCATCGATTGAGGTTTGAGACAAACAATTCCATGGCTTTGCCGAAGTAATTGGTTGAGATGGAATCATTGCTCTAAGGATTGGAGACGAAACTGGAGTAACAACGATGGGACTTGTCGAAGGTAAATTGGAGGTCTCGTCGTTCGCTGCATTATGTCTGGGAATCACCAATGGAGCTGTTAAAGTAGACACATGTGCCACAATAGCCCTGGTCCTTGGGGACGCTGGTGGTTGATATGAGGGCGTTTCTACTCTTGCACCACCATGCAAGAACTCCCTCAATACTAGACTGCTCCCACGAGCCACAGCCACATGGATGGGAAGTTTCTCATTCAAATCTGGTATCTCCAACAAATTCATAGCTGAGAGATTATGTTGGATATTGGTCTCGTATATCAACACCCGTGCAGCATTTGCGGCATCGTAATGAGCGCAGTAATGAAGCGGAGTGTAGCCGGAGAATCGACTGTGAAATTGGTTATTGTCAGCATTATTCGCCCGGATATAGATACCTGGACTATTACCTAAGCATCGCATGGAAGGATCGGCGCCTGCTTTCAAAAGCAAGCGCGTGGCATTTGGAGCGTCTTCTTGAGCAGCAAAACATAACGGAGTTGCACCAGAATGACTCCTTGCATCAACTGATGCTCCAGCTTCAATAAGGCGGGCGACCGCATTTGACGCATCTGAGTAAGCAGCATCGTGCAGAGGAGTCCATCCGCTTGGTTGTGCACGAGAGTTGACATCAACGTTGTATGAAAGCAGAACATTCATAGCGCGAACACAGTTTTTGAAGGCAGCCCAGTGCAGTGGGGTGTTTCCATGTCCGTCTACGTTTCGCTTTATAAACAAACTCTGCATGTCTCGATGATTCGACTGAAATAGTTTATTGACAGCCGACAACGCGGGGATCGAAGTGAGTGGTGAAGAGTGCGATTTTTCCTCATTATGCTTCATAGTCGGCGGAATATATGGGCACTGTAGGGCGAGTATGACCATGGCTTTCTTTGAGATTTTGACACGATCGAGTACGTAATGAGCTGCATCCTTCTCATTCATTTTGCCAGAGCGTTGCAGTCGGACGGCATCCCACATGACTTTTAGAGCGACAGGGAACGACGTAAAAACTTCAGATGCCTTATCGCACTCGTCCAATGGACTTTTCTCATAAATTGACGCTCCACTGCCTGAAGCCTTGCTCTTGTGCCATCCTTGGAAAAGGTTTAAGTTCTTCTTCCCCGGTTTCCTTTTCTGACTGGTTTTATCCTCCCCTGTGTCGCCAGAGAACGCCTCAAAAAAGCCAGGGGCGTATCGTGGAGACGATACTGAAAAAAGGGTCGTAGATGATTTCGCACTGTCTTCGCATGTCGACGTATCAGTTGATGACGATACAGGGCCAACTACTGTGTCTCGGAATAGCTCCAGAGAGAACCTCGAGCCTATTTCCATCAGCAGGCCCAAGCATAGAGGAGAATCAGCGCATGCGGCTTCGTGTATGGCTAGCCTCCGAAAAGCGGTATGGCGTGCCTCGATATTCACGCCCAGTACAATCAGTAAAGTCAAGGCAAATGGGGAGTCGAGGAGGCATGCCAAGTGCTGTGCTGTTCCCGCTCCTGTCCCTCCCTCCATGAGGTCACCCGGGGTCGCATTGGCGGCGTTCCCCTCGAAAAGAGGAGTGAGATTCCGTTGATCAATATCTTGTTTGTCTTGATCGATGACTACTCTCGTCGACTCGAGTTCCCCAACGCCATCGTCGAAAGCTTGACGACGATCCCTATCCTGACGATTGACTACGAAGGAAGGGGAGGGGCGACTGTTACTAAGAACGGAAGCACTGTCCCACATGACCCTCTCCCACTCCATTTCCTTTTCCCGTCTGACACACGTAGAGGGGGGGTTATCGTGCAACAAATTATTATCCAGGGACAGTCCTGGGGGGGATTTTCTCTTGTTTGGCTGGATCGCCTGAGGGGATTGAATGGAGTTATGAGTCTCATGTGCCGCGTAACTATCCTTGGCGTTGTACCCTCGGTGGCCATCGAAAACATCGGCACCAATAATCTCGCGAACTACAAGATCAAGTTCGTGAATGGGCGATAGGGCGAAGTTCTGTCGGGGGGCATTAAGATGAAACCCTTCAATTTTTTTCTCTGAAAAGTGGAACAGGTCGCTTAATGCGTGAGCTAAACGAAAGTAAAACATGCATGTAATAAGTCTACGAGCATGCAAAAATATAAGCTTCATCCTCACCGTCATGAAATACCCCCCTTCTAGAACTAGTAGAGTATTCCTGATGACGTAAATCTGTGCCCCTACGTGCAAAATCTGCAGAGCGGACAGCGTCGCAAGCAGTCGTGGCGTAGAGCGCCAGTAGACCCTCCCAATCACCATATTTGATCGCATCGAAGACGGAGGTCGTTTTGGGGGGCGGGAAGAGTGATGGCTGCATCATGATGTTCTCTTATGATTCCAATTTTGTGAGATCACTTAACACTGCCTGCATTGACACACCGTGTGAAGGCATCGATACCTAACTTCCTTCCCCAGGCAGATGGGTTGTCAGACACAACACAAGCACACACACACACCGTGTTCAAGGATTCTCGCAATTCTGAGGGTGAACAGTTCGTATTGTATTAAGCAGTATTTTTGTCTTACCCCCTTCCTCTGGGATTCGTCTTCAGGCCGCCATACTAATTCCTCGTAGAAATTTGGTCTCTCTGGAGCCTGGAAGCTGTAAGAGAAAAAATGGCTGAATTTATTCTTTAGTGTATTACCCCCTTTTGTTCCGTCACTTTAGAAGAAATCTTTCGCCAAATTCACATACGTACGAATTGTACGTACAATGTGTGATGTCACCCCCCCCCGGCCGCCCGGCCGCCCTCTTTCAATATCTTTATTTTTTCTCAACGGAATCAGTACTGAGGATGGCGGGTCTGAATTATTAGATATGAGAGCGATCTCCCAAAATACACACACATCATCATGGCAGGCATGTGAGGACGGTGGTGGTGGTGGTGGTGGTTGGCCGTCCGATGAGCTCGTTCACACATGCTGCCAAGAAATGCTCGCAATGACGCCCATCACCTCCAATCATTTTCACGCTGGCGCCTACTACGGTCGGATATGTACCATTGGGTTGATAATGTTACCTGCACTTCAATGTAGTAGTCTGTCCAATAATTTGTGTCGTGCTAATCCAAGAATCCCATCGTCGAGGATTGCTCTCTTCTCGACGAACAGAGACTTCATTGCCTCCTCTAAGCCTCAACCTATCGATCCTGCTTTCTGGCCGGAAAAATTCCCCGCAAAGTCGCATTGTTCGAAATGCGGCCTATGCGAAACATCATATGTAACTCACGTGAGAGATGCTTGTGCATTTCTAGGAGATGGCATGAAGCGGAATATCGACGGGATAGAAGAAATAGTTCACGGTCGTGCGCGAAATTTGGAGGACATGGCGTGGGGGGCTTCGGACGCCAATGCGGCCGAAGAGGCGAGATTTGGTGTGATGCATCGTCCGATGGTGTTGGCTCGCGGGCGTATTCCGGATGCACAGTGGACTGGATGCGTCACCGGCATTGCGGTCTCGATGTTGGAAGCTGGCATGGTCGATGCAGTCGTCTGCATCGCATGCAGGGAAGATGGAAATGACCCATGGAGCGAACCGGAGCCTATCCTGGCAAGATCTGTTAAGGAGGTGATGCGTGGGCGAGGCGTAAAGCCAGTATTGGCACCCAGCTTAAGGATATTGGATGAGCTGAGGGAGAGCCCGGATGTTAAGAAGTTGCTCTTCTGTGGCGTAGGATGCACCGTACAAGCATTCAGAGCAATACAGCACGAACTCCTTCTCGAGGAGGTGTATGTCCTTGGAACGAACTGTGCCGACAACTCACCAACGCCGGAGGATGCGAGAGAATTTCTTCGACGGAGCGTTCCTGAAATCGCAGGAAGTAAACAGGTGTTGGGGTACGAATTCATGCAGGATTTCCGTGTGCATGTCAAGTATGACGATGGCAGTGGCTCGTCAGCACCTTCTTATGAGCGCAAACCATATTTTTGTAAGTTATCATGCTGAATCGTATCAGATTGAGAGAGCAACATCTCAATTTTTTACAATAATTTCTTTTCTTATTTCCTTTCATTTAATTAGGCCTCCCTGGAGACGTTGCTGATTTCGCAATTGCCAAATCCTGCCTCGCCTGCTTTGATTATACCAATGCGCTCGCTGACGTCGTAGTAGGCTATATGGCTGCGCCTCTGAATACTAACATGGACCAATCTTACCAGAGCATCACAGTGCGCAACTTACATGGTGAGAATATGATTCAGAGTGCACTCAATTCTGGTCGGTTAGAATTAGGGCCAGAAGCTACTGGAATGGGGACTCATGAGAATTTTGCCATGGCAACGGTTTCTTCGGATAACATTGTCCAGAAAATGGTTGGTGGCAAGATAAAGTCCCAGGGTATGCCACAGTTCCTGGGGGAGGTGATCGCAGCTGCTATGACCAATGTGGGCCCCAAAGGCGTCAGTTTTGCACGATATTCTGTTGACTATCACATTTTGCGGAACTATTTGCATTGTCTCGAATTCTGGGGTCAGGATACAGCAAACAAAATGATACCAACATACAGTCAGCGAATTGTACACCATTACGTGGAAACAAAAGAGGTATTCCGAGAGCTAACCGAGTCAGTAAAATCGATTAGATAAGAGCTTTTGAACAAGAATTCCAACTAGCTTGTTTGAGTCTATATTCAGAAGTCTAGTGCATTCCTTGGATCGGCAGAGATTTTCTTCTTCAGATCATCATCTATCGGTGCAGATTTCTTTTTGGGTCTGATCGTCTCCTGAGGCATCGGATCTACAGCTTCCACTGTCGCAGCAGCTTCCTCACTAACATCGTTTGCACTCCAAACGTAACCCTCTGCAGCCTTCGCTCTCTCCTCTAATGATGCACCTTCCAGCTCGCCGACCTTTTCCAATATATCAGTTCTTAAACTTCCTAAGGTTGGAGGGTAGAAGCCTACCATCATATTGTCATCTTCCTCACTAATTATAGGCTCCAATGCCAAGACACTCGCCTCAATCCTAAGCAGCTTGGCGCGATTTCCATCCTCAAAAGTTCCCACTTCGCCGTCATCTTCTGGCATCCATGCCAGGCGGCATATCCCAGACGTGCCACCTACAATCACACGTGGACATTGGATCAACACACCGCCTGGCAATCGGAGAGACCAAACACCGGCGGCATCTCCCTGCCGTCCATGCCACGAATCGGCCTCGTCTATTTCCTGTATCGACCATCCACGGTCCCCCGTCTGTGGCCCCCATGTCCATGACGTGCCGGCCCACTTAGCATGCCACTTGAACGGGGGCACTGGACGGAAGAATCTCGGATTACCAGGAGCAGGTGGCGAGGCCTTTTCCTCTACAGCAGATGGCGGTCCTTGCATAGTGCCTTCAATATCATCTATTGTGGGTCGTAACTTTTCTTTCGAAACTACTGCCCGAAACATCTTCAATCCCTGTGGAGGACAGCTCCCGGGTTCAACGCCACGGGCCCAGACCGGTGCATGTTGAAATGTCACACGGACACGGCCATCACCGTGCCTCAACACCAATTCAGTACTCATGGCACCAGATTTAAGGACTGTTGGTCCAATGACCATACCAACTGCAGCACACCGATGACGTCGACTTAGCGTATCGGGCGTATATGTAGCGATAGTGGGAAGAGTAGTTAAATGCGAGGAGGAGAAGCAAGTTTCACAGTCCGATTGGGTCGAAGAAGAGAGTATTCGATGTGTGTGAATGACAGAATCTGAATCTTCGGCGAGTTGAAGTGATACTCTTCAGTGAGAGATAAGACGCATGAAGTGAAATAAGTAAGAGTGAGAACGCAATAAAGACGAGCCAAGCGAATACATTGGAGGTACCAATGGTATGGTATGAAACATATGCATCCCAAGACCAAAACGTTCAAGGGAGGATTCCAGCTTGTATGCATCACTTCGACTTCGACACATCAGATGCCACACAATAGCAAAAATGAACATTGCACACGCCACTAACCCGGCCACAGTCGAATCCTCCAAGTCACCCATGTAGTTATAAGTAGACCAAGTTCCCCACCATTCTCCATCCAGGGCGTGATGGCGGGTGAACATATCCCATTGCAGAGCGGCGTCCTCCTCTATAGTTTTGGGGGCATCGGGCGATCCGTTAGATACTTGCAGCCGTGTCGTCGACAATGGCCTTGACGATGACAATACCAATGGCGACGAAATTTTTGAGTATTGGAGAGTAGGCGATAGGAATGCAACGCATGTCGTGCATGACAAGAGCATAACAGCGGTGGTCGCCAACGCGTGAGGAGATATCATCTTCTGTAGATTTTTGTTTTGTGTGTCTATCGAGTTGTTTTCATTTTGTTCCACGTGTGCAGAGCGAATCGCGGTCTGTCCGAAATCCAAGAAGTGCAACAACTCATTCCTTCCTGTGCTGTGGAGATAGATCTGTTGGTGGAAAAGACGGGCTCCTCTTCTGCCAGGAATGGGAACATGTAGGGGTGGGAGGCAAGTCAACGACGACAGCCACAATATCGAGACTGCCACCCGCTTCCTTGCAGGATGACGGAAAGTCTCCGCCAGCGGTGGCATACCTCAACGAATATTTTAGTGAATGATCTTCGTTCTCAATCAAAGCTAGGTTCGACATCGTCACATTTGTTGGACTATGCAACCTCCGACGCAGCAGTTACTTCGCTGACCAACAAATGGTTCGAAAAGGTCGAGCAGCTCTACAACGAACCTCATCGTGCATATCATAACATGAGCCATGTGCAAGATATGCTTGCCTCCTTGGATTTATTATTGGAAACCCATCTTGAACCTTCAGTGCAACCGAAAGATGTCGCGATAACTACCATCGCTGCATTTTTTCATGATGCGATTTACAACCCCATATCATCAACAAATGAAAAAGATAGCGCAAATTTATTCATCGACTTCGTGTCGGAGCTGGTCGATGTTTTAAGAACCGGCTCCCCACACGAGCAGAACGCAAGCATAAACAGTGACATGAATGGAGACGAAATTGTAACACGACAGTCTTCTACGAAGAAGAGCCAAACACCAAGATCAGATATGGTATTACGAATCGAACAGTGCATTATAGCAACCGCCGCACACATTCCCAGTGCCGATCAAGCAAGACAATCGAACAATAGAATCCTCGCTGCATTTCTTGACGCAGACATGTCTATTTTGGGGAGAGACCCTGACAAATATAACAAATATGCCGGATCTATACGTAAGGAATACGTTTTTGTTGAACGTAGTGTTTACTGTGAGAAGAGGGCGGAGATTCTGGTTTCGTTTTTGCCCGCATTGAAAGCAGTCGAGGAAACCATAGGTGCAACACCGATTGACAAAACAAATAAATCATTGTCTGAAAAAACAATAAGGGCGGAAGGAAAACAGAGAATGTGCATCTATGCAACTGAAAAGGGAAGAGAACTATGGGAGTACCAAGCAGGGGAAAATCTGAGACGTGAGATAGATATGCTTTGTCATGGTCTTATTCCGGGCGAAGTCGATCGCTGAAAGTTCTCTCGTGCCCAAATAAGAACATGACTGCCACGAAACTGATACAGACCTTGCTGATATTTGGTGTGGACGAAGCAACGAACATTGAGAGACATCTGTGTGATGATGTTGAGGTAGAGACCCCAAGAAAAACGTATTATGTTAGGCATTGTCACTGGAGTATCGTACCGGTTTCCTTCACGGTTAGATAGCATAGTTCGTCAGAGTAAAATATATCAATTTATGTTTCGTTTACTAGACCATTTTTTAACACTATGGGCACGTCAAATCAGCTGCAACAAAAAGTCGCGAGCAAGGGTCGTCTTATTCCTCCTGCCGATTGTCGCTATGAATCCATTTATCACGATCCATTCTCAAAGGACGAAACAAAAGCTGATTCTTTTGTAATAATTGTAATAATAAGTTTGTCTCAACCGGTTGGATCACGCCGCGACCCGCAATCATGGCGACACCGACAACGTCATTTACATGAGAGGTAAATTCATCACAACACTAACAACTGTGACCAGAGCGAGACGTAAGTATTACTCTAAATATCACCGTCGATGACGCGCGATGTCCCCGTCGATGGCGGACGACGACGATGCTGCGGCATGCCGATTTGAACGAATGGCGGAGCCCCTGCCGGCGGCGGCGGCGACGGACCCGCCGTGAGGTGCGGCCTCGGTTTGGTCTGTTCTGATCGAGTATCTCTACCTAGATATTTTTTGTGAGCAACTTCAGCTCCTTTCTCTTGGAGTTCTACATTGGAATCAGTATTCGTGCTCTTTACGTCCGATTTCTCTCCCTCCTCTCATTGTTCCTGTCCTGTCTCTATCTTGATATTATGCTCTCTTGTGATAGCAAACACCGCAGACCGAAGCCTAAAGAGAGAGAAGGCTGTGAGAGGGTGAAGGAGGCCCCGACAAGGAATAGAGCCACCGTTCATCCCGATTTGCCACTTCCCTCTCATCAATAATATGCAGACTATTTCTGCTTCAAAGGGGCAGCGCCAAATAGGCGGGAGCAGGAATGCGGTTGCCTCCGGATCCATGACCTCCTCGAAGAAAGGCCGGAAGAAGTCGCGGGGGCCTGAAAGTCAGAGTGCTGGTCAGCCATCTGGCGGATCCTCCCAAGCATATTCTGGTGGATCACTCGGGAGTAATAGTAATAAATCTGCTTTGGCATCATCGGAGCCATCGCGATCGCACAGAACAGTTGAAAGAGGGGACGGCGTGGGGTCCTCGGTGGCAGCATCGGGGACGGGTATAAATGTTCCCTCTTACACGGCGGGCTTCGTGCACACCGTAGACATTGGATTGGGCGTTACATCAGTAGTATACGGTGGCCTGGTGAATGTGACCACAGTCATGGCCGCAACAATATTGTATGGCCTCGTGCTCCTTCTTGGGGCTCTCGCGGGCGCCATCGGGTATTTTTCCGGGTGCTGTAGTAGGAGGGGCCTCAGGGTCAGCGCCATCGCAGGATTCCTCACCAGTATTTTGAATATTGGTATGATCATTGCAATTTTAGTACCTGTATCTTGGGAGTTGTTCGTCGGATTCCTTAACGAAAACTACGAGCATTTGATGTTAAGCGAGGACTCGGTAAAAACGATTCAAGGCCTGAAGATCCCACTTGCGGTAATCTTCGCTGTCCTCGCTATTCTGGAAGCGCTGAGGTAAGAATATGATACGTTCAGTCTGATCATTTCATGCAACTTGCGCTTCTCACATCCTGAAATCGGTCCTTATTGATCAGAGGCTGTATCATGTGGGGTATGAAGGATACACTGCCAGAACAAGTTGCCCGCGTGGCACCCCTTTCCAGATCAACAAGCGTCCCAAAACGATATTGGTTCCTCTCTTTTCTTGGTTTAGCCAAGAGGAAGAAGACCGATGACTTTGTCGTGTTTGATGACAATGCATCGATGGAATCATCCCTGCTGTGGTCACAAAACAGGGCCCAGCCAACTTCGGACGATTACCTAGAGTTTGTCCACGAGCATGAACGGAGAATATCAGACTTCTCATATGTTTCGCTACCAAAGCCGCCCGAAGATAGGACGGACTACTAATTTTTGTTCCAAGAGAGAGAGACGGATGAAACCACCTGAATAAATCTATGGAACATCATAGATCTGTCGTTTGTTTATATGGTATCATTAGATCTGAGTTTTGTTCATATCGTACTTAGGTCGTGTCCGGCGGGAGAACGAGAATCACGCGGCCGCTGCCCTCACGTGTCTGTGGGAAGAATCTGCCAAAATTTCCAAGAAGGCCTCGAGGTGATCGGGGCGGTCTATCCTCTATCCTCACGCCCTCTTGTGTTGGATCCTCCCTCTTCCCTTCCCCGCTGGATAATTATTGGGGGTTACAAAAAACATTCGAATTCCCAAAAATCAAAATATCATTCCTATTATTTGCCAAGGCATTTCTGGCCGTCGCCCCTTTTGTTCCCTTTTTAGCGATTCATAGGAAACCGCTAAAATTTTTCTGTTGGCTTATGGTTTTTCAATTTTGCTTTCTCCGATTGTCAGAAAGCATAATTCAATTTGAAAGCTCTTAAATTCAAATAATGTTTGGTCTTGTCAACGGTATTTTATTGAACCCCTCCTCATCTCACCATAATTTTTGTTTGGTCATGGTTGTTACTAGACGGACCTCGCTTGATGCTGGCGATATTGCGCTGTCGAGAGCGTCGACGATATCGAGTAACAGCG
>JALLBA010000578.1:0-16056 GCA_036939675.1 Cyclostephanos invisitatus
GAAAGCAGGGGAGAAACTTCCATTCAAAGCTCCCACCCCACTATCGAGTGGGTATTGTCCAGAAATTGGTGTGTCTTCCAAATTGGGAGACTCTGACGCATCATATTTCCACTCTCTTGTAGGAGTGCTACGGTGGATTGTCGAAATCATGCCAAAACATGACGAGGACTCGGAGTGTCATGGCAAAAAGGATGGCGAGTAGCTGGGGTCAGTGCGCGTCGTTTTGATGCAGCGGCCATGTAAAAAAGCACGATCTATCATTTCAAAAACTCACCTTTTGTCCCGGGCGTGCTGAGCCGCTGCAAATAGAATATTAGTCAATAAAATAAAGAATTTGTTAGTTTCATCGATAAAAGTCCCATCGCCGGATTGCAATGATCGTGATCGATCGCGCGACATACTTCGATTGCACTCACCTGTAAAGTTGGAGCTGCCAGGAGCCGGCGGATTGGGGGGACCATGGTGACGCTTTTTTGTGTGGGATTGATGTTGTGTGTGGTGAGTTGCACTCTACGTCGTGCACGGGTCTCCGAGAGGAGAGAAGTGTGTTAGGCCGTTGGTCTCTGTGCCTGCAACTGACATATCAACACGAAGGAATTAATATTTTAGTAACAAAATGCCCAGAGATTAGTTCTTTCGCCGTTGGTTTTTATGATTTTTGAGCTAGCTGTCTTATTTTTTTTCGATCTTGAGACTTACATACGAAGGAATGGGTATATAAGCTGATTTGTATCATACATCTGTTGGCGAATTCCATGATTGGTTGTATTACACTTTGCACTCTCGTTTCTATCGATACAATAAAATGTATCAATTGTAACAATAAATTGTTGAACAAAAAAAACCAAATACTATCGTACAATAGCTTGCTACATCAATTCGTACTTAATTTTTTGTAAGCAATTTACTGTCATAAAAAAAAAATGTTTGGATATTAAACAAATTTACCAGACAGAAATGAGCTCGATTTGCGTTAAGCAATTGTATGTCGGTTGAAAACAGTAAGCTTTGCTTGCAAAACAATTAAAAATATGTGATACAATTTATTTTGTCAAAAGACAGTAATATGTACTAAACAACAATAAATTGTTATCGTGATACAATATTTTTGGTCGAATCATAAAATTAATTTTGCCAGATGTGGGATTTGACTTTCAGAGGCTGTGTAGGTAGGAACTAGTACTGGTACATCAGGGGCCTGGGGAGCGATCACCAAGTTTGCATGTTGCACATGAGTGGTGAACGATTTGATGAGGCACAGGCCTAGATTCTGGAGGGTATGGATGGTGGGTGTCAGGATAGAGTAGAAGTTACCAAAGAACCGGCGAGTACGTGTGGTTTTCCAATTGTGGTCAGTGAGCGGGAGGATGCCTTTGGGGATTGGAAAGGTCATGATGAGTGTGTACATAGACATTATGCAGCTTGTATTTGGGCATGTGGGGGGGGATGTGAGGTGCACGTTGGGATGGGTGTCGTAAAGGAAGTGTCGGAAGATAAGGCCGAGGCGGCCAAACGGGTCGATGGCAAAGGGGAGCAGCTAGGTTGGGAATTTTGATGGAATTCCACGGAATTCCAGTATTTCTTCCAATTTTGGCCACTGTTTTCTAAATTTTATCTTTTTCATATGTTTTCCGATTGAAAAAAAGGGCAGGAACGTACTCCATTGACATCACTTTGTTTTCGAGTTTTCTGATTTCCTGTAAAGTTATCAGCTCCTACGTGATTAACAGGGCATTCCGGAAATTCCGATTTGCCAACTTCTGAAACGGTCAGAGAATTCCGAAACTTTCCAACGGAATTTCCCAGAACACAGGATTCCAGAATCGGATTTCAGATTTCGAGTCCTGGTAATCAAAATCGTTGGAACAGAATTCCCAACCAAGGAGAGCAGGGCCATATTTTTGTGGAGGATGTCGCCAATGATGATGTTGCCGGGTGTTGAGATGCCGGTGTCAGGATCATGTCTACTTACCCCCCATGAGTGTCGGCGTGGGCCATTAATTGTTTGATGACATCTGTAGAGGTGAGAGCAAAAGTTGACAATGGGGCGGGTGAGCTGATCGTGATATCGGCCCCAATGGTTGTGTAAGTGCAGGCATGTGTGACCTAGGGTGGTATTGCTGGGTCTGGGTTGAACGAGACCTCGAATGGTTGTGTGTTCGGGTCGGATGGGAGATAGAGCTAGTTTCTTAGCGCCATTTTTCGTGCACGAACCTTTGGAAGACTTGGATCGGAGCTAAATCTTGATCTATTGATATTGCCGATCCATAGCATGATGCTCAGCTTCTTCGTCTTGGACAATCCTCACTCCTTCCATGGCTACAATCAAACAACTTGGGATCACTATCATGGCCTTTGCCATTCACCTCTGCCATGCCTTCTGGAAGTATAACAATCATCTCCCCAGTAAATAGCATCATGGAGGAAGACCTTAAACGTGTCGAAGTCGGTGGAGGTATCATTCTCCCCCATTAAGTTCTAATTCACACACAGACGCGCCATCTGCATCATATTTCTCGTGGGTTATTATCACGTCATTGATTTATTATTTTTCGGCTTAATACTAATGCACAATCGGCGCCAGCTAAGTAGAACACGTGACTCTGGAGTATCCTCGGCATGAAATTGTCCCATGTGCAAACACCCGCCACTACTCTGCCCGTCGGCCTCTCTCCGCGTCTCTCGTTGTCTGCCCAACTCGAAACGCTCCAACGAAGGGGTACGAAAACGATAGTACGAGAACGACCTCACTCTCACACGAGCAAACCCATCTCCCCGCCGTTCGACTTGGCGAGCTTCACTAGATTCGTTCGCAGCAACCTGGGAGCCTCGATCATGAATTCGTCGAGGCTGATTTCCGAATCCCCGTCGACGTCCGCCCTCGCGAATATGCCGTCCACCTGCTTTTCCCCTAGCCACTTGAATCCTAACATGCCGAGGGCGGTCGCCACCTCCGTCCTGTCGAGGTAACCCGACTTATCGGCATCGACGAAGTTGAATAGCTGTCGTAATACTGCCTTCCCGAGCGTCGAATCGGCCGTGTCGACGAAGGACTTGATGAGGTCGGAGTGAAGGCCGATGACCTTGCCGCGTATCTTGTTGAGTTGCTCGTCACCGAGTACCGCCCCGGCGGCGACGACTATTGGGGAGAATACACCCTCCTTGTGGGGGTTGCCGGACAACTTCTTCTTGGGCGGGACGCTGGCGGCGGCATCGGGAACATCGGCATCGGCGGGTTTCGGTGCCACCGGCGTCGGGGGGATGTCCATGATCATCGTAGTCTTCACGGCCGTCGCCGTCGCGTCGGGGAAGGCATCGTCGTCCGAATCGTCGACGCCGGATCCGTCGTCCGTTATTCTCGCCATGATGACCTCGACCGTCAATTCGAGATCCTCCTCGGCGGACATTGCCGGCGAAGCCAACAACGACGTCGACCCATGTTGGACGATAGGGCCGAATGGCCGTTTGTGCGTAGTGGAGCGTTGATGAACCGTCGAGTGGGATGGGAAGACGAAGGCATTGGATGTGGCGGTGGCGGCTAATGCGATGATGATTGCTTGTCGGTTATTCATTGTAGCGTAGTATTGGTCGTCGTCGATTTAATGCAGAAGATGTGTTTGTCTATGATCGCTTTTCGAAATTTTTATGAGGGAATTGGTGAGAGGGTGAATATCTGACTTGGCAACGCGCCTTTATCAGCGCCCTCGTGGATGACACGCACAAAGAGGATGATGCGGGACAAAATATCTCAGAATTCTCTCTCGCTCTTGGAGATGAAAGACACGTGCTGGCTGCTGCCACAAAGGGCGGACGCCGTGGCGTGATCACGATGAAGCGAACACATCATCATCGTCATCACTTTTTGGTGTTTCCCCTGAATTTTTGCGTCGACGTTCATTTTTTTTTTTCAACACGTCACCAATGGTCGCGTCGGGTCGGGGTCACGTCAGCATACGTCACACCCATGACGAATTCTTAAAAGCAATGTTCATTCCGTAAAAATACTGATTCCTCTCTTGCTATCAATGAGGCATTTGAAAAATCGATTAATTACAGTTTTCTAATCAATAGAGCTTCTTACAACATCGGAGATTGATTCGGAAACTGTAGACTGCACTCTCTTCGAATTTCCCACGAACGAAATGCCAGGCACAAGTTAAAAGGGCGGGACACGTAAGGCGGGAAGCATCATGATGAGGGCAAAATGGTAATGCGCGGAGTTGCGTAGATCGTGGTTTAATGGCGATGGTTTTTAAGTTTTCATCCTCCTTGAGTTGGACACACATAAATCCTGAATATAACATCGCCAAGTAGCATGAGGTCATCGTCCGTATTCGCCTCGGCGGTGGCCATATCCCTGCCATCGTCGGCATTGGCATTCGTCTCATCCCCCCCGCCGCCGCCCTCGTCGTTGCACGCATCCCATCCAACCCCGACGCGACAACTAACGCCGATAAGAACTGCGTCGACGTCATCGTCGATGACGACGACGGTATTATACTCGGGAACGACGAAGGAGGAGGAGAAGTCATCCTCCAAGGACGGCGGGGACGGGATGGCGGGGAGGGGAGGGGGAGAATGGACCATCGGTGCGCCGTCCCGACGCATGCTCGAGGCCAGGCGGAAGAAGGAGGTGGCGAGGAACGCGCTCGGGAAGTTGCTAGAGCGACAACAGCGCGACATGCGACAGACGTTGGACCTACTGACTACCATCGACGCGGTCGACGACGACCTATTCGAGATCGGGGAGGAGGAGGAGGAGGAGGAGGAAACTCGACGACATCGTCGAGATGACGCCGACGTCGAGGATGCGACTGTCTCCTCCTCGTCGTCGTCGTCGTCGTCGTCGTCGTCGTCGTCGTCGTCGTCGTTCGATGACGCCGACGGGGATGACCACGCGATCCGATCGTCGATAATGACCTCCATAACCGCATCCGTCGCCGCCGGGGTGGATTACGGATACACCTCGCGATCGGAGGGATGTAAATCGGAGTCCATCAAATCGAGGAATTACCTCGGTGACGATGCGCGATTCGAGGGGTACGGTCCACCGGGGAACGTATTGTCGTTGGGATCGCGACAATTCGTCAGGAATTTACGCGCCATGATCGGCGAGTACAACGACGAATCGAGCGATCCCGCATTATCGAAAACGCAGATCGATTTGCAACGTAGGCTTCGCGGTCTGACGCTGAATAGCACGGCGATATGGGAGAGGGAACGATCGCGTGGGCCGAAGGTCGCGCCGTACGTGATCAAGGTGCCGTATTACGCGCTGTGTTACCTCCTCGACGTGGTCTTCGAGGGACGGTACGTCTTCGGTAGGTTCTTCCTACTGGAGACGGTCGCAAGGATGCCCTACTTCTCGTACATCACCATGCTACACCTTTACGAGACGTTGGGGTTTTGGAGGAGGAGCGCGGACGTGAAGCGCATACACTTCGCAGAGGAATGGAACGAGGTGAGTGGAGAGTGAAATTATGTCGTGATTGCGCCAGGATCTGAACTCCGCGAGATGAAAGAAGAAAATGACCTCCACACCCCCACCCCGTTTTGTAGTTCCATCACTTGCTCATCATGGAAAGTCTCGGTGGCGATCAACCATACTGGGTTCGGTTCCTGGCGCAACACTCGGCTCTGGCATACTATATCGCACTCTGCGCGCTTTGGTTGCTCTCTCCCAGCTTAAGCTACAAATTTAGTGAAATGCTCGAGACGCACGCCGTCGATACCTACGGTCAATTCGTCGACGAGAACGAGGAGGAGCTTAGAAAATTGCCCCCGAGCCTCGTCGCCGTGGAGTACTACACCATCGGCCTTAGCGATCCGATGTTCGGCGAATATCAGACCGCGAGCGTGATGGACCCGAAGCGGCGCGAGGGGGACGGCGTACGCAAGCCCGGTACCGACCTCCGATCGCTATACGACGTATTCGTGGCGATACGGAACGACGAGGGTGATCACGTGCACACCATGACGAGCTGCCTCGATCCGAAAGTCGCGGTCCTATCCCCCGCCCTCGAATCTCGCGTATTGACCGGGATGGCCCTCGCCGCTGGAGCGAGCCTCTTCTTTGGCGGCACCGGATTCGGAAGCTTGGGCGGCGGGGGACTCAACGGCATTGTTGGCCTGGAGGGTTTGGCCGATATGGCCGATGGCGTGACGGATCTCGATTCCATCCTGAGCGAGGATGGCTCGTTGGGTACCTTCAACGCCATCGTTGGAGGCATGGCTGGTTTCGCCAACAGAATGCAGGTGAATATTTTTTTCCACACGGATCTTTGTGCGACGCGTCTCTAGTATCTGATTGTAATTCCCTCTAATCTTCACTTTCTCTCTCGTAGGAACTTTTTGGCACGAGTGTAGAAGTTGATGACGATATTTCCGGTTCTGCGCTGGAAGATGTGGCAGCTAGCGGGATGGATGGGTTCGAGATGGAATCGATTCTGGAGGTGGCGAAAAGCATTATTTTAGGGGTTCTAGAAATTATTGGATTAGGTCTATGAAAAAGGATAAAGATTCAGTCTCTTCAAACTTGGAGCGACCCCACAGATAACTAATAAGGGAGCCAGTTCGAACAGCTAAAGCTTCTACTTGCTGCAATTAATGTCACGCTCCAGTTTTTCAACTTGAGCCACGACATCCTCCTCCAGGGCCGAAACTTGTTCTTTGATTGTGGACAGGTGTCTCCCTTCGCGCTTAAACTTGGCAATGTCTAGTGTGCCCTTTTCTTTTAGACCGAGAGATGATGCTTTTTCATTTTGGGCAGCCTCCAGGGCTAAGAAACGGGCCTTGAGTCCTTTGAGTCGCTTTCTGTCGCGCTCGAGTTTTGCCACTTCTCTCTTGAGCTTTTTGTTCTTTTCAAATTCCAGCTCCCGTCGTTTAGTCACGAGCCACATTTCAAGAGTAAGACCAATAGCGATGGCTGTTTCTGGGGCTGGAGCAATCTCGGTTTTGCTATTCATGATGCGCAACCAATCTCTTCCCCGGCAGCAGCAACGGTCAACAACCTTACCTTGCTTAACACTGCACAAGGAAGTAGTGCTAGGCAGTTGTGTTCTAAAAAAGCGAACCCCTCAGGCAATCAGTGTATTAATTCCTACGTTAATTTTACGTCGGGCAGAAAGATTCCACCCCTTGTAGCAGCTCAGTGATGCCATGCCGTAAGAGACGATATCCCACTGTAACCATCCCATGTTGGCATCGCTTAAACGATGATGAATGAATCCGAAGGCTTGGCGATAACGCGCGAATCTTGCGCAGACAGCGACTCTGGATAGAGCCAACTCTGAAATGGATCGATCACTAGGCCATTCGACTCGGATGACGATGTCTTGGAACAATTCGTGGATCGAAGAAACATCGAAGATATTATGAATTCAGTGATTCGTGAGGTCGGTATCATGATTGTCTGTGTTGAATTATTTTGAGCTATGTTTCTCCCCTCTGTGGAAATTTAATCAACCACGAGGCAGAAACTCAAAAGAAAAATGGAAAAATGAAAAACTAATTGAATGTTGCTCAAATGTTCCATCGACCAACGGTCAGTGTCCAAGAACTAGTCGACATCAGCCGCCGACCAAGCTCGCACGTGTCAATCAAACAAATCATGCAGCAAGATGGCGATCATGAACCGCGATTCATGTGGCTGCTGAAGTACGAGGAGGGATTTTACGGCAATTGTTCCGTAGTCGAATCTATGCTCTTTTCAAACGTAAGTCGATCTCACTGTACTCAGACCATTGTCTTGTAGCTATGATTGATCGTTTTTTTGCGCCCTTCTGAAATATCCAAGCATTCCACGATTTATTCGCTTCATGTAGAGGGCAAATGCGACTCTAGCCTTATCGTGTCTAATGGACAAGCGATGTCAGTTCGGAAGTGATTGGAGAAATGGGTTGAAGGGTTTTGGCAAGGAAAAGGATAAGAACTATCTGGGACTTGAGTGCTTCATTGACAAATTGGGAGATGAGGGGGGGGATCTCCTGACAAACAAACGAATTGATTCTAGGGACACGATCACGATCTCGTTGACGCGCATGCAAGTCGATCCCTTGTATCCGCCGAAATTTAAAGTCGACGTCAAACAGCATTCCTGTACTACCATAAGTACGGGCGGCGAAAGTCTGAGTGATCATCTTTCATCTAAAATACCTTCACAAAGGAGGAGAATACGTGCTCTTTGGTAACCGACAACTAAACTATTTTATTCCATGTCTAAAAACTCTGAACTAAACCACCCGATCGTATCGTCTCACCCATCGAATTGGAATTCCCGTGTCATCATCTTGTGTATGGTGAGCGAGCCCATCCTCCCCCTCCTCCCCCTCAACCGGAGAATAACCCATAAAGCTCAAGCGCAATTGATGCACAAGTACGATGGGCAGAATTGACAAATCCAATCGACAGCCCCTCCGACCTCCTCGTCGTCATCATCGGCATCATCGTCTAGCCCAGACACTTCAGAAGTCATGGACATTGAGAGTTGGAGGATCCTCATCGGAAGCAGTTCGAGCTTGATATCGGTATCGGTACGGCCGAACTCATCGCCTCGAACCTCCGGGGTGGACTTCGACACGAGAGCGTTACGTAGACGTCGTGGGACACGATCGACGAATTGTGCCGATGTTAGGGCGAGGATGCAGAGCGTCGCGAGGAGGACCGACTTGACCATATTTGGATATGTTTGTTTCTGCGGAGTTTTGTGGATGTGCACCTTTGGATGCAAGGCGGGGCGCCGTGAGCGAAAAGTTATGAGCCGAAGTTAGAGGCATACTCAAGGGTCGGCATCAAATAATATGTGTATGAACAATATTCTGGCGAGTTCGGCCCGGCCGGAGTCTGGCGAGGAGGTCAACTCCGGAAGGAATGCGCGCGATCGTTTCTGGGGATCAGATAACTTTCTACTTTGGTTCATACGGCGATTACGAGAATCAGGTACCACATGTAGATTGATTCTGGATCGAGTCGCACCTCATGATTGGCGAGGTCTGCGAACTCGACTTGAATGCGGTGGGAACTTTGCTTACAAAAAAGAAGGCGATGGAGAGCGCTCACCTGAAAATCTTTTCAATGTGCGCGATTGGATTCGTCGAAGATACGTCATCTCCTCCGCGTCAACCCTGGTCGCCGCGCGCGCGTCCAATCCGCCTCGGTGTGCGATCCGGGCGAGAAAAATCGTCATGGCATTGTCGGTCGCCGTATCTCTCCTCCCACCCTAGGCCTCCGATGCTCCGCCGCCCCGGTGTCAGCCATGAACGCCGTCGACCGACGACATCCTTATTAATTTTGTCATCAACGCAACAGGATCTTCGCGTGGGGAGTAAAAAGCGCGGGACGATCGTATCATGATCCCGCGGGCGGGCGGGGGGGTGGGAGGCGGGGGCGGGGGGGCATCCAACGTCGCCCCCTCTTTTGTGAATAAGTACGTGTTCTCACGCGTCAGCGAACAAAACTCATCGCAAAAGGGGTTTGTTTTGTTTGTTTCTCTCTTTACCCCGCCGCCTCGTCGCATCTTATTAGCCCAGTATTCACATAATAATCGACAGAGGATAGGAGCGAAGGCAAAAACAACAACAATGATGAAGTTATCCGCTTGCACACTCGCGCTCGCTGTCGCGGTCTCGACGGGGGAAGCCTGCCTCGCCTTCGCCCCGTCGTTCACCGTCAATACCGCATCGACCTCGTCGTCGTGTACGTCGTCGAGGCGATTTTCGCGGCCGCTATTCGCGTCCGGGGGTGAATCCGAGTCGGCGTTCGTGGCGATTGCCGACGCCGCCGACGAGGACGACGATGACGACAAGACCTTCGACGTCGTCGAGAAGTTCGGGAAGGGCGCGGCCAAGGTGAGTTTAGCGAGGTGAATCATTGCCGGCGGCCTCTCCTCTTTCGTGAGGGTACTCGATGGGAATATCATGGCATGTCTCTGTGGGGAGGGCTGGTGCGAATAGCTAATGCATGAGGGCAGTAGGAAACTATGACGAAAACGAAGGACGCCACTCCGTTTTAGCAATATAGGGCCATGACGATGTTTGTAATCAAGTCTCATCTCCCCCACTCCTTCTCCTCAATCGCTTCGTCAATTCCAAATTGACTTCTCCGTTTCCCTTCCACATTCTTCTCCCTCCCAGGCCAAGCGAGGGAAAAGAAAGGGTGGCGAGGCCGCGTCCGCCACCCCCTCGAAGGCATTCGCCACACTCGCTCCCGAGGAGATGTTCTACGAGGGTCCCCCCGCGATCACCGAGACCATAGCCCCGACGATATCCATCCTCACCGTCGTCGGCATCGTCCCCGCCGCCGCTGCGTGGGCGCGACAGGCGTGGGTTCGGTACACCATCACCAATCGTCGCATACGCGTCACCTCCGGAATCGGGGGAAAGGACATGGCCGAGATCGTGTACCCCGACGTCGTGGAGATACGCACCGTCAAGAGACTGTTCGGCGATGGCGACATGGTATTCTTCCTTAGGGACGGGGCCAAGTTCGAGATGAGGAACGTCCCGAACTTCGCGGAGACTATCGATTTCGTGTTGAAGAATGTTGACGAGGACGTGGTGAGGATGTACAAGTCCAAGGGCGACGTTGGGGCGCAGTGAATTGTGGGTGGGGAGGGAGGGGTGTGGGGCGCAATTGACACTTGATCGCGACGGGGATATTTAGGGCGTCTTTGGATATCACGCCGTTATCCATCTAAGTTTCGACAAGTTTGGTACAAACGAAACTAATTAATTGCCTTGTTCGTACTGATGATGCCACGTCGCTCAATCTTACGATAGGCTCTCAATTAACCGTTTCATCTTTTATTTGATGGAAGGGAATGAGATGATATTTTGAACGAAAATCTTAACTTGTGAATATCAGATTTATTTTCCCTTACTTCGTGTAGTCTTAATCTATTTCTACAAGAGATATCCAGCCGCAGCATCTTTCCAGCATGACGAATCGATATTTTCCATTCATTATCGAACCTCATCGAACTTTGCAATCATCTCGTCCACCGCATCCTGCACGCGCTCTGGAGTTGATCTTCTATCGGTATGCCACGCCGGTTTCTTATTGTCCTGGAGCATATATCGCCCCAACAGCCCCCCCCTCTGCACGCAGAGATAGTGCTTCTTCTCCTCAGGTTCGTACATGGTCCTTGGGAATATTCGGGAAAGGGGGGCGAATCAGGGGTAATTTGAGCTTCGCTGTGAGTGTGGAGAGGGGAGGGAATGGAAAGGGGCCTTCCCCTTAATATCATCCCCCCAAACACGTTAATATGGGGAGAAATGAAGAAAAGAACTCACCAAATGGATCCTCCCGCCGTTTCGTTGCCGACGTGGCCCGTCGACCCGACGGATCCGACGTCGGCAGCCTCCTTCCCCACAACCATGGGAATAGTGTGTACAACGTCAGACGACGATGGAAATCGCAGGATGAAGGTGCCGTCGACGTTGAACCTGAGACCCGTGTTCAACCTGACGCGTGTGACCCAATCGGCGTGATGGGATTGCAATCGCTCAAGTACTATCTGGGAGAGGGGATGGACGTACTCCGACCTATCGAACAACGGCGAGGACGAGGATGACGAGGAGGAGGAGGAGGAGGAGAAGAAGAGGCGATCATCCGATCGAGGACGATGGTTGATGCGGTCGTCGAGTCGTCTAGCGCTCGATCCCACGCATGCCGGTCGGACGTTGTTGACTGCTCTCGATGTCTTGAAGGGACCGCGTCGTCCGACCTCGCCGTAAGCGCAACGCAGGCCGGTGGTGCATCGGTGCCATCTTGAGGCTATCATCTCATTTCAATAATGGCACCTTCCTTTGATGTTGTGCCCGTCATGCGGGTCTCCTTCCCCCTCGCGCAGCTCTCTCCCTCTCTTTTTCTGCTCAGCCGATCGGTGGTCCGAAATTCCTCAGCGAGAATCGTACATAGGGTTATCGTAGTCGGAGGGACACAAAAAAATTTTACATGAGAAAGGGTGGATGGACACGTCAGACAGGAAGAATTTAGGAGCGAAAGGCAGGGCTGGGTGATGGAAGACACTCTGACGCGAAGAGAAGTATTGAACATGAGAAGTAAAATTATTATCATAAACTGCATCGATCTCGACCAATCGTTAGGAAATCCTCCACTACCACACTACTACCAAACATGTTGCGCAAACTGACCCTCGCCGTCGTCGCCCTCCTCTCCGCGAGCACGGGAGTGGCCTTCCTGTCTCCCACGGCGGGTGCTTTGATCCAACACCGCGCAAACGTCGCCACCTCGAGGACATCGTTGACCTCCCTCGATGCCGCCCCGACGATGGTCATCTACTGAACCATAAAGACTGCGATCGACACGATCGCGTACGGCTTAGGAGTGACGGACAAGGTCAAGGGAACCGGAGTATGGAACGCGTTCGAGTTAAATAGGGAAATGAAGGACGATGACGAGGGCACGAAGAAGAAAGAGGAGGAGGAGAAGTAATAGAATGTCGGCCGTGCTCGTCATTATTCGACGCGCGAATTCAACAACGCGAAATCACGTCGCTACCTCGCGATGACGAATATATTTCTGCGCACGGCTTTGACAAATGGAAAACGTTTGACGAATCCCGGATATGTAACGCTAATGACGGGCGGTGGAAGAGCGCAATACAAAATACCACTATTCCTCTCCATCACCCCGACGAAACATTTCTTAATGGCGATGGCGAGAAAGTCTCCGAGTTTGTCACATGATCCTAAAATATGTTTTGGTCTGAACATCGACAGCTTAATCACACACTATTATTATCGTTGGCTCCTGTGTTAAATGCTATATGGTACCTCGTCGACCATTTCCTCTCACGTCTTCGAGGAGACTCCTCCCAAACTCAAGCTCTCATTCAGCTCGCTCAACAGTAGACTATCGATGATAACGGATTCCTTGCCGTTGAAGTTAACTCTGATGAATTGCCAATAAGAAAGGAACGAGTCCGATGCATCGAGGCACAAAGCAGCACCCGTGCGTCACCTTTCGATGCTGGCCATCGGCGTCACCACGCAGCTTGACGTCCTGTCAACACAAGATTGAGGACATAAGCAGCAGTTGCGCCAACCTGAGATATATTATAATATGCTTTACAATTATCTTACTAGGCCGACACCCAAGCAAACAACAGCCACGGCAATTGCATCATTCGAGCGTGATGCTAGTCCAAACTTAATTAATGAGAGACAACGAGAAACGAAGCGAAGTGCGTCTGGAGAGTCAGGTCCTTATCAATGTGCGTCTAGAAAATCAATTTTCAGCTTACTGTGCTGCCGGCCCTCACAAAAAGTAACAGAAACCACAGGTAGTAACGAAACATCGGGTGTGGAGGGATCGAGGTGGTAGCAAGACTAGAGGGCACAGCAATTGCATAACGTATCCCACACTTGAATCTCCACGAGTACCCACCACCAAAATCAGGATTATTGGTAGCATTTTCTACTCAAATGATATCTTTCTTTACGATACTAATCCATCCAAGGATGCCACCTAATTCTGATACAGTGCCTTGGATAATTAACTGTGGCAATGGATGATGGAGTACGCCTAATGCGATTCTAGAATTCGGCCATGGTCAAGTGAGCCACATCATGTTGAGGAGGGCGGCAACTCAGCGTACGTCATTATCATTCCAAACATATGAGATTAATTATTGGATATTAAACAAAATAGCATCGGCTAATGACACAAATGACGGGGAGATGGCAGAACACAAGATTCAAAACTGGGATGGGCGGATGCGTGGAGACAAAAATACGCCGACAACCTTTCTATCTCGAGGAGAGGAGGCCGCGCCCGAAGACTCATCGTCTACTACCTAGAGCCTCCATTGAGCACCATCATCTGCTGCCACTTTTCAGCGATGACCTGTTTCAAGATGTCTGCCTCGGATGACATCTGCATCATGCGCATCTGGTTCATGAGAGCCTGGTGCCTTCGCACGTGGAGGTCCATTAGGATGCAATCAGTGGAAAAGGTTATAAAATCCTCGTTGTGCCTATGATGAATCGACGCCGATGGCGGCACAAGAATCCCGATGCCGCCCGTGGTCTGAAGTTGCCTCGGCGGAGGATGGGGGACGACGGTGGTCGCAGCTGCAACGGGGCCGGCGGACAGAATTGAGGTGACGTTCACGCTAGGTGAGATTACGACGTCGTCGTTGGTGCCACCAGGAATGCCGTCGTCGCCGGCGTGCGACATGTCGCCGCCGCTGCCTGGCCCGTCGACCATTTTTGCATGCGGAATGCGCTTGCTAACTACGGGGTTGGACTTGCAGAATATCCTGGCGCACATCTCCGGCTCGTCTCTCGAGAAGTGCTTGTGCTCGAACCTCGGCGCGCCATAGTTAGACTCGATCCTTCCCTCCTCTGTCGACCGCCTCATGCTGCGGAAGCCCCATCGGTTGAGCTTCCGCACAAAGCTGCGGAAGACAACTCGTCTAAAGTACTTGGGCAATATCTGGGAGGAGAAGAGTGACGTGTCCAGGATGACAAAGGACAGTCCGGAGGGAGTCCAGCCAATTATGTGGGCGTAGTCGGGATTCGAGAGGATGCCCATAAGAATTTCGGGGAAAATCTTGGATCGCTTATGGCGTTTGGTAGAATCGTTCAGAGTCGACGCGACCATGTCGAGACCACGTTGCTGGGATGACACGTTGGCATTGGAGGCAGCGAAAGATGGCGTCGAGTCATTGGTCGGGTCCTCGTAAAAGCCATCTTCTGAGTGCGCGCTGACGGTGCCGATAGAAGCCTTCGAGACAAGGGTGCTCTCGTTGGCAGTCACCAGTGATAAGGGGCTAGAGAAATCGCGATTCTGCACAATACGGGAATCTATGACGGCGGAGAGGATGTCAAGGCCGCTGGCACCATCCCGGTCGTCGTTGCAAATCTGCGACATGGGGGTGAATCGTTTCTTGATTGGAAAACCCATTGCTTTGTCTCACTATTCCTTGGTTGTGAAGATGGCTGGTGCTTTCGGTGTTAGTGTTTTCGAGCGAAGAAGGAAGAATTGATAATAGGAGTACGATAACAAGTTTTACTCCTCTTGAGAGCAATCGCTCTACGATGCTCTAGGAGTGTATGTATTACTTTCAACTCCTAGGAGTACTCTCGTACATACACCATTTAACCCGGAAAAAAATGACCACAAGTTACTATTTATTTTGCCTTATGCAAATAATTTTGTGAGCTATCCCGGCGAAATCGAAAGAAGAGAATCCCGGCCTAGATCTGGTTCATTTGACGTCTAAATATATTTGGAATGTCACAACTGTTCAATTGTGACTTTCAGGACTGTACAAACCCTTCCAGAGTAAAAACCGATATTTTCCCAACAAGAATGAAACGCAAGAGGCTGTTCCGAGACAAATGTGTGTCACAATCGTCAAGCCCTTGCAATTTGGTGGCTTTACATAGTGTGTAGTCAGAACCATGATCACTGAAATCATGGTATCAGAGCATGTCCATGCTTTTTCAATCATTATGTTCATTCATATGGGATGTGGAGGAGGGGGCGGGTGGTGGCAAATCAAGTACCGAGGCATCGAGACATATTCGACCATCATGTGAATTTGCACGAGCACACACCCCGAAATAGATGGAGTATTGGTAGCATTTGCTGCCCAATCGATTGATACTGATCCGTCCAAGGATGCCACCCAATACCAATACAGTGCCTCGGACAACAACCTATCTTTGAAAGATGCCAATTCTCATGTGGCCATCGTCTATTGGATGATACAACACGTCTCGCTGCGTAAACGATTCTACAATTCGGCCACAATTTTATTCCAACAAGTGAGCCACATTATGTTGAGGAGGGAGGGAGGAACTAAATACGTAGGGATCAATCCAAACATCAGTATCATTTTGGGTATTTAAGAAGCTATCATCAGCTAATGACACAACTGACGGAGGAGGAAAGCAGAACACAAGATTCAAAACTGGGATGGGCGGATGCGTGGAGTAACAATACACGAGAAGAAGGATGGGATGTGTGGAGATAAAAATACGCCGACAACCTTTCTATCTCGAGGAGAGGAGGCCGCGCCCGAAGACT
>JALLBA010000579.1:0-35130 GCA_036939675.1 Cyclostephanos invisitatus
AGCATTAAAATAAGCTCATAATTTTCTCTTCCTGACCTGAACTACATGCCACTTCATTTTCACTAGGAACATTCACTTCAGGGGAAAAGTTATCCACCCGCCTAGGTCAGAAGTGACAGTAACAGTGACAGTGACAGTGACAGTGACAGTGACAGTGACAATGACAATGACAATGACAATGACAATGACAATGACAGTGACAGTGACAGTGACAATGATAATGGCAATGACAGTGACAGTGACAATTGCATGGGTGTGGCAAGAATGGCAACAATGGCGATGGCAACTTTGTCGACTGCACTTTGGCAACAGCAGCATGGCAGCAAGAACTATGGCAACTATGGCAACGATAGCAAACATGTTCTTTTTGTGATTGCCATCCATCCTCTTCTTCTTCTAGGGACCACGGCCACCGCCTCTTTCTCCCCGCATTCCAATGGCAGATTGTTTCCTCTGCCCCCCTCCTCTTGTTGTGTTCTGTTCGCTGCCCAATTGCCTCACATCGCCCACCACTTACTTGTCACACATTCCCCCCTCCCTCCTCATTCTAGTCCTCCCCCTCTCATCAACATTGATTTGATTGTTGCTTTCCTCCCGCGCCCGCTGCCTGTCACCATCATTGGCTGATGTTCGCTTTTTATGCCAACCAGCTTGTCACTTTTCCCCCCTATGTTGTCTTCTACCTCCCCTCTCACCTCTCTTGCTCACCCCTTCAACTATCCATCGCAAGGAACCACCCTGCTTGCCATTGTTGGTTGATTTTCATTTTTTTGGCGAGCCTTCATCACATCCAATTTCTTACCTCCTCCACCCGCACCTTCATCTCCCCCCTGCCACCCCCTCTGTTGCCGCCATGTCTTGCTGTCATTCATCACTGCGGCTGTTTCTCAGTCTCAGTTGATTGTTACATCCTCCGCCCCCGCTTTTGTCTCCCCCCTGCCACTGCCACTTTCGCCACCACACCTCATCGTCATTCATCGCTGCTGCCATTGCCTCAGTTGATTGTTACGTTTCCCCCATGCTGCCCCTGCTGTCACCGCCTCCTTGTCATCCATCTCTGCTCTGTGGTAGTCACCTTGATTTGAATGTTGTGCCCCCCAAAGGAAGCTGCAGCATGGATGATGATTGATGATGGTGTAAAGTGAACAAACAACAATAAATTCACCGGCATAGCATCTGGTTGCGGGGCAATCCTGCAGCCAGAAAGGGCTGGCTCATTTAACCAAACAATTGCGCACAGTTGACGCAAAATTGTCAATATTTTTGCGACAACGTGCGATGGATACAGTGCGCCACGTGGCCCTACAGACACAAAAGAACATACAAGGTGTGTCAGGAGGGGTCTTGGGAAGGGGATGGGAGTCTTGTTACTGGGGTAATGGCGTCCTTCCTTGTAAAGGACATGTTTTGTCATAGAGGCAAAAATTGTGCCATCGTGCACAAGTTTTGGTTGATTGTGGCGTATTTTTTTTCAGAAGGGAAAGCATGAACTGTGATTCTGGTTTCGTAGTGGTAGGTGCTAGTGATGCCCCCATGGGTGTGTTGTAAGACAATGTGGGACAAAATGTTACACACATAACCCCTCCTTAAGGTTATTTTTTGTACCAATGTTTCATACAATGGTCTCGTGACGTCATGAGAACAGCCACAACACACAACAAACTGCCAGTAACACCGCAACCATGGCGGAGCCGCTCGCCCCTCCAGCGGCATGAATTCTTTAACATCGCCCATTCCAACACACGGGCAAACCCACGGAGGGGTTGGGCGGGGGAACCTGTCAAAGAAATCCAATAGTATCATCTTAATTAAAGTAGATATTTATATTTTCTGTCGACCTCTATTTTTTTTAAGCATCGCCCACCCGTCGATGGCAATTGTGGCCAAAACGGCATCCATCATTGTCAGCGAGCAACCAAATCATACGAATAGATTAATCATATTATAAAATAAATATGCATACAATTTGGTTTCAGTTTAAACTTAGTCTAACTATGTTGATTAGTTATGATTAGGTAGATGATGAATTGTTGATGACAAATGAATGTGCCTCGATGTGACCTATTTTGACGGCCGCGCTGAAGCGCCACTGCGATGCCAAGTACGTCGCCCAATGGAGGGGGCTCACAGATTTACTCAAAGCCATTGGATGCTGCCATCAGACTATGTCCTTGCAGTACCCATATCGCCTCTGTGTAGACTAATATGGGTAGTCACACAAGCATTTGGACTGCATGCCGATCTTACCTAATACTTATGTATAATAGTATGATGTGATCGACTAGTATAGATATTCTCATATTTGTAGTAAGTACGGTAGATACCAAGGCTCACTTAACTACTGGCCCTAGTTAGTGGGATCAATATGAATCATAAGTTCTCATACCACCTTCGTGGGATAGAAATGAGAATACCCATCAGATCATCAGATCAGCATTCGCGTTCACATCTTAGATCCCGTAAATCTAAAGCTCATAACTATCAAATAATTTTCAATCTCAATTAACTTCTACATCTACGTTATTATCGCTTCTCGTGCATGGTAGCGCAGGGACAATGTGTCCCGTTAATGGCATGGGCAGGCCCATAATTTTGATATCACACACACATGTGTGGATTTGACTTTTCTCCCATCCAGCAGGTTGATGGTCAGAGGCTTAGTGGCGGTCATTATGTTGGCAACTTCTACACCTTCCATGATGAAGATCAAGGTCCCGCCTGTGTCTGTAATCGCATGCGTTGTTGCGATGGAAATCACGTTAAGATATTCACTGGACGCACTCCCGAATATGTTACGTGCAGTGGCGGCAATGTTTGGGTCCTCGCATGATGTAACGATGGGGCTATTGTGTGTAACACATTGGGGGAACGATTGGATGTTGGAACCGTGATATCGTCATCATCTATGACAGGTCCAAAACAAGTTAAAGTGGGGTCCAAAGTAGAGGTATTCGCAGAAACTAAATTGTTAAATTTATTTGCATGACATACATTCTCCGCCCCTAACCATCAAGTATTGCCTGGGAGGATCAATTTGCGCATGCCGCACGTGCATGCATCACATCCCATTACCAGCTTCTGCTGGGCATTGTCCATTGTGAAGTTAACATCGTGTCCTGGCTTGCACCAATCCATGTGACAAGTCATGGACGTATGTCCGGCCTCGACATCAAAGCCACACGAATAACAAACGTTCCAATTGTTATGGACCGTGACCAAGTTAGATTGGAAAGGATGTTGTTGTGTATACCCTGTCAGCGGGGCATATCTGTTGTAGTTACCACCATATCCTCTTCCTTGGGGGACGTAATCAGCAAAGGCTGTGCGACCATGTCCTCCGCGCTTGTTGCCTGGAAGGCAAATATTATCATCGAAATTGATGGGGGCACTAGCATTGAAGGCTAAAGCCAATGGCAACAGAATGGATAAGGGTGGTGCAGTTCCAAAATTAAAATCTAGAAATATATTTTTATACATTTTATGTCATCGTTACCTCCAACTCTGGCAAGTGTCAGCCCTGCTCTGATGGCTCTAGTCTGACCCCGCTGGTTGCTGCCTCAGCTTCTCATCACGGTCGCTCCGCCACCTCTCATTGTGCCCTTCTTTATCTCATGTGTGGCCTCTTGTCCACATCGTGTCACCCTTTCATCATGTCAATGCCTCCTGTCCACTGGCGCCTTTACCACTCGTCGTGCCATCGCCTCCTCCTTTTATTGCCTCCTCTTGTGCCTTTTGGCCGCTATGGCTGGTGTCATGTGGAAGGCAACCACCTCAATTACCGTCCTGTACTCCCCCATTTTCAACATTCCCAGCCACCACAACCGTCGTCTCCACGTCCGCATCGATATCTGATGTGTCCTTGCCACCATTGTACCACCCTCCCCCTCCTCTCTCCTCGTCCCTTCCCCCCTCCTCCCATCCTCCCATTCTTCACCTCTTCTTTCTGTTTCCACTTCTCCTCCTACCGCCCCCTCCACCTATCTGCAATCCTCCTTGTCAGTTGATATTGTTATTTTGTCAATAGTGGAGCATATCCGTGGTAGTCATCACCAATAGGCTCCTTCGCGCCCCTCCCCTCCCCCCACTGTCTTCCTCCTCCCCCCTCACCTTCCTTGCTCTCGCCTCTCCATTGCCCGCTGCATCCATCTAGCTAATCATCATTGGCTGATTGTTATCCACCCATCAATTCATGCGGAAAGGGTTCCAGGCATCATACTGTCAGACGACAATGTCCCGCAAAGGATAGCGAATGTGCCAAGGTTGAAGCCGCAAACTTGAGTACTTTATTGTAATATGTACCATAAGAGAGAAGGCGCGAAGGGACGCACGGATCCCCTTACCCTTCTTTCCCAGTCATTCCTCAAATGAATGAACTGATGTAGGATCCATATGTTTCATTCACGTACATTGTTTGAGGCGGCGAGCAGGTAGAAGATGGATATCCGTCGGTGTCAAGGACAGTGCTTGAGATCAATGTCCTGTGGTGGTGGCGGTGGCAGTAGAGGTGGGAGGTAAGTGGCGCCAAGGGGGCTGATGGTCAATGAGGTCAAGAAGGAGTGACTGCACAGAGGGTGTCGCCTCCGGGAGATAGGTGGCAGCAGGAGAGGGTGTCGAGGTTGGCGGTGGCGGCTGCAATGGAGTGTTTTTATAGATGGGCAGGGAATTCTCAACCCTTAGCTAGCCCTTAGCCAGCCCTTATCTAGCCCTTAGCTTACTCTTTGTGAATGCCTATTTAACCCTTAGCTAACCCTTAAGTGCCAGCCCAAGACAATTGTTAATAAGGTGGTGGTGCGACAACTTTTGAACACCTATGTGTAAGCCAACCACGGTTAAGATCCCACAAGAGAATGCTATCTACTGGAACGCATACATTAAGTCATCAAACAGATGCTATGCACACCTTTGAAATCAACCCCCTGACAATGTCGATGTCTTCCATCTTGACAACCTTGTGTTAGAAGTTCTTTTTACCACTAGCTCAAGCACAGAGCTAGTGGTAAAAAGAACTTCTAACAGAATTATGTGGCTGATTCTGCAGACATTGGTGGTAATGGAGTGCATCAACGTAGTGCTGACCAGATGCAATTTTTTTGATGACAGTGCCTTCCTATTCACTTTGCCTAGAAAAATCAAGTTAGTGGCACCAAAGCATAAGTTATTTATCTACCCATCGATATTTAGTATTCAAGCTTATTATTGAGCAGGTCATGGTTAGAACACCTTGAGAAAATCAAACAACCTAATGCTGATGCTTGAATGCAACATAACTGCAACCAAGGGGCACGTTGGTGAATGCATGATCCATTCTCCTTGCGCACGTTCCCCAATGCCTCAAGCCACACCCTTCATAGTAAATCAATATTTTCAAACACCTTGCATGAGTAGGAGTTGTGGAGCTTCAACCGCAGCATTGATACCACGAGCGTCCGAGGCTGATATCAGAGCTGACTTTCCAAATTTGGGCTTATGTGTGTGTTGGTTTTAGCCTGATATCATGGTTTCATGTGCCTTTTTCAGAATACGAATCTAAACTAATTCACACATGGGATGAATTGACATTGGTTGTTTGCAATGATACTTTTCATGTGCCATTCCACCTTTACTTGGGTAGATCATCACCTTTGCCTATTACAGATGCATTTATTGTGCTATTCATTTCCTTATGTAATACATGTCACTTAGCTTATTCATTTATCATAATTTTGTCATGATGAATTTTGGGGCATCTCATAGCAATGAAAACACACACACAATATATATTCTGTCGCTAAACAAAATCTTGGTCTCATTTCCTCTTCCTATTAGCAGCTGATTTGGCCACCTTCGCCATAATTTTATCCATATCCTCAAGATTAGGCAATGGCGACAGCCCGAATCTTAGTTGTGCAGTAGCCTCAACGCTAAATTGATTCGCAATAGGAGAAAGGTGTTCAATGCTGCTGCGTTTTTCAATAATCGTATCATGCCTCCGTTGTCTCCGTGGACTTTGAGATGGCATGAGGGAGGAATACCGTGGTGGTGGTTGCCGTTGTTGAGGCGTCTCTGCAACGATCGAATTCCTAACGTGGGGGTTATCATCTCGCAAATCAAGGCGCATTCGCGCCGTCGTGGTCTGCCTCTTGGCAGGGGTTTCTTCGATGACAGACGAACGCGACGGCGTTTCCGCTACGTCGAACATCGGAGCGGCTATCGTTCGGGATGAAGCGAAGGAAGGTCGTCCTCTCTTCGGAGGCGTCTCGTTCAGAGAAAAGGAGGCCGACGACGATGCTTCGGCGCCGCCGTTGTTTCGTTTTCTCGGCGCCCTCGTCACCGACGATGCAGCTTTGACGGACGGTAAGGTCTTCCCCTCCAAGACATTCGCCCTCGCCGGATTCGACCTGGCGATAGTAGGAGCCTTCACCTCGCGGAATAGCGATGTGATGTTCGACAGCTTGGATCCCAAGTGGCTGCCGACGTAACTCCCTCGAGCCGATCCCTTCAAGAAAGGATTCGAGGTCCGAGCTCGCGCCGCGGCCGTCAAGCTGATGGGAGTTTTGAATAGGAGCGTGTCATCCTTTGCTCGCGGCGCGGATGTCGTCTTCAGTGCGCCGGCATTTGCCAAGTTCTCGTCAGCGGCGGTGTTCGAATTTTTTTTCGAGGATGTTTTCTCTTCCTCGACGAGGGACGCAAAGTATGCCCCATGTCGTCTCTTCGCCGTCAGACGCTTATCGGGACCTACGCCATCGAACGGGCTCGTATCCCCCCCCCTCCCGCAATTCACGATGACGGCGGATTTCGTCGTGGCCGATTCCTCCGGTAGCCGGGAGGCGTCCGCATCGGCCCGCATCGACGCAGTCGGTTCGACGACGTCGATCTCGAAGTGATCGAATAACTCGGCGCCGTAGTCGGGCATGCGCTGTCGGTATCCGAAGGTCAGGGTGTGTCTAAGCCAATGCGAAAAATTGAGCTTGGCGGGGATCACGTAGGGCGCGAGCTCGGCGAGCAATCTGACGTCCTCCACGAGACGTTCCCTCGCCGACATGATCCCCACGGTAGTCCGCCCCCCATCCCTCGTCTTTCCGTTCTTTCTCGATTTCATCGCCCCCCCCTTGATACCGCCCCCCGTCGCCGATGTCATCGTGCCCCCGTCTCCCACCCCCGCCCCCCCCCGCCACGTATCATCGGAGATCGCGATCGCCCTCCTTAGGAATTCCATCCCCGCGTCGCGCTCCAACGTCCACGCCATCATGCGCATCCATACCTGTATACGTATCGTTACCAACAATCGACGGTTGACCGTCGTCGACGAAACGCCTCCGATGCCGTCGCGTCCTCCGCCGCCGACATCGCCGTCGTCGTTGATGACATCGCCGTCATCGCGATTCATCACCTCCCACCTGACGCGTTCCGCCGATTTCATTATTCCCGACAGGCCGCGTACCAAATGTCGACATTCCGCATCGTCGCCGACGCCGCTCCCGCCGCTCCCTCCTCCCCCCCCCCGACGATATTTCGCATCGAGGAGATTCACCCGTCCGAAGATCGATGCGAGACATCGCACGACGTCCCAGGGCGATGACGTCGACGATGACGAGGACGATCCGTTCCACGCATCGTCCTCCGAAGATGACGAACGGAAAATGCACGCATCGTGCGCGGCGAGGAGCGACGATAGGGCCGACGCGGCGGTACCGGCGGTCGTCGTCGACGTCGTTTCGGCCCTAGACCCGCCGTCGTCGCCATTGCCGTTCTCGTCCCCATGACCATCATCGCCGAGGCACGGGGGAACCCCCGTCGTCGCCGCACGGTCGTTGGGCGTCCCCCCCCCCCCATCCTCGCCTCCGCCGCCACCGCCATCGTCATCGCCAGGGCGCCGTGCGGGAATGGGAAATGACGCCCCGTGCGCGTCGTCCTTCCCCCCCGACATCGACGCGACGTCCGTCGCGGTCATCTCCATCGCGGACATCGACGCGCGATCGACGCCGTCGCGACGGCGTCGTCGGTGGGACGACGACGATGGGACGACGGCGGGTTCGTTCGGACCGTTCGACGCATCGCAATCGCCGTCGTCGTCCCCCGTCGCGCGACCGCCGATGCATCGCGCGCGCGTTGCGCCAACGAACACGCGACCCGACGCGTCGTCGCCGTCGGACGTCGATGGGGCGACGTCGACCGACCCGGCGGCGACCGTTCCGTCCGCGACGATCGCGAAGACGGCGGGATGCGTCGTGGACCCATCGACGGTCGCACGTGGCGTGGTTTTCGTCGTCGTTTTCGTCGCGGTGGCGGCCGATGTCGTCGTCGTCCCCCCCCCGGTCGTCCCGACAGTCGTCGTCCCCCCCCACCTCCTCCCGCCCCCCAGGCACAATCTGGACGAATTCAAAATGTCGTCCACGCTCATCTTCGTCGCGGACGACGACGACGACGAGGAGGAGGAGGAATTGCTCCCACTCCTCCTACTACCGCTACCGTAACTGCCGGCGGTGTGTCCGCTGAGCGCGCTCATCGCAGGACTCGCGGGATTATTCCCGGCGGGATCGTGAGCGGGAGGATGGAAGTCGATCGCGCGTCGTCCTCGTCGTCGACCGGGGTGGCGATGATCATAATCGCGTCTCGCGGGATACGACGTCGGCGTGCCGGAGGAATTGTCGGGGAGTGGAATGTGGCGCGCGACGACGCCATCGTCCGCTGTCGAGGATGGGACTGCGGCGTCGTGCCCGTCGTCGTCGTCGCCGGGGCGGTGGCGGTCATTGGCCATGATGCTTCCTTTCTCTCCCGTTGGGTGATTTTCCCTTACGGCTGCGCTGCTTTGGGACCTTCTTCGTCTCCCTTCCTTCCTTCCTTCCTCACTTTCCCTGCATGTCCTCGGTGACTACTGACTTGACCCTCTAATCATGCCTCCACACTGTTCCCAGGAAAGAGTCTAGTACAATACGACCGCAGGCACAGGGGGAGCCGGGGGGAAATGGGAAATCGTCCCGCCATGTACTCATTCCCGCCAACATCATCGAAAAAAAGAAAGAAAAGAAAGTGTGAGAGGGGAGAAACTCTTTTGCCCTTTTCTCGTATGATACCCATACAGAATCAGTTTCAAGAGGCACTCTAATGAAATACTCCCTACTCTAATGGGTGTCGTTACCCTCCTTCGCGAATATTAGGTCGATAGGGGGCAGTTGTAATGTGTGTGTGTAAAAATGAAAGGAGGCTCTCGGAAAGTGCAGTTGATCCCTCCACGTCGGTAAGCAAATGTCGTACTGATTCCGCAAGAGTTTTCTGCCCCCGGGGCTCTTGTTTTGAAATTCGGGACGGGCTCCTGTCCCGCGTCTTGAGTTTCGAATTTCACTCTCTAAGATGTTGTTGTCGTTCGTTCGTTCGTTCGGTCGTCGTCCGCCACGCTCCTCCGAACCGATCGGCTCTCTGTTCCGCAAAACCAAGGATGCCGTCGTCGATTGTCGGTTCAGAGGGAAAAAATTAATACAAGGAACGTAAATAGGGAAGCGAAAACGACGGGGGTAACATATCGATAGCTCATCACCTTGGCGTTGGCCAGCAATTTTAAATATAAAAGACCATGGTATCCCTGAGGTACGGTGGTACGACGACCGCCGCTCGCGGCAATAAGCGACAGGAGCGGGGCGTCGAGGGCGATCGCGGGGGTGCCGCCGGGCGAGGGGACGTCGGAACGACGTCCGCCGGTTGCGGCGTGTTGCCGTCGCCCGACAAGACCGCTTCATCGACGGACGTCGACGACGACGACGACGGCGTCGACGCGAATTTCGCGTCGCGCGAGGGGGGGGGGGGGGGGGACGACGACGGCGTCGTCGTCTCGTCGTACCCCCCCCCCCCCCAACCGCGCGGGGNCTGAGAGGAGAATTATGGTCGGGGGGGGGGGGGGGGGGGGGGGGGGATGATGATAAGCGTCGACAAGATACTGTGTCGCATGTCGAGTCAGAGCTCGAACATATCCGATCTGAGCGCGAGTTTGAGCCCGACGAACAATAGGCCGTGGGCGACGAATGACGGTACCGCCGTTGGGGGGAACGGGGCGAGGGGGGAGGAAGACGTCGTGGCGTTGGGGGACGGCAAGGTCATGGGGAATATAGGGAACGACGACGACGATGCCACCGGCCGGGAGGGGGGGATGCTGATGAGCGCGCTGAACGAATGCGGCGTACTCGACGGTCTCGTTGGCGACATACTGCGTTCTGGAGGTGGGGCGGACCGTCGTGCCAGTAGGGAAAACGACAAAATCGACGAGGATGATGGGGGGGATGGGGACGACGATCGTCCTCCTCCTCCGCCACCCCCGCCGCAAGCGCTTCCCGCGGGGAGGAAGAGGGGGAAGGGGACAAAGAAGCGCGGAGGGGGTGGTCTGTTCTGTACTGATTACCAGAGGCCCGCGATATGGGGCGTGCCACCCGACGGAGACGATTCCAGCCATGACCTCGCCTCGAATGGGGATGGGGGGGGTGAGGAAAACGACGACGACGTACGCGACGTTGAGGAGGAGGAGGAAGAGTACGACAACGTCGAGCTGATATTGGACGAGAGCCGCTTCGCGCCTCCCCCGATTTCGCCGTCGCACGGTGAACGACGTGGCGGAGCATCGACGACAACCCGCGTGGACGGTGGAACCGACGCATCGGTCCCCGCGTCGTCCGCGGGACGCAAGGGCAAGCCGATGCGCAATCTCCTCAAGAGGCCCGCGTTCGGTGGTAGGAACGGCAATAGCAACAACAACAAAGGCAGGGAACACCGCGACGTCATCGACGAACTCCTCGATGACGAGGCCCGTCGCGACGTCGTCATTGGCGAGAGGACGGAGGAGGCGCATCCGCCGCCGCGCCGTACTGCAGCCCCCGTTCGTACGAATGGCGACACGGTCGATCCGCCGGTCGCCGAGTTGGGGACGTCCGATGAGGCGGTGGCGCGGACGGCATCCCCCGGGGAGGAGCGCGACGTGCCATCTCCCGCCCCCGCCGTCCATGCCCCCGTCGCCGTCCCCGCGGCCGCGGCCGTTATCTCGGGGGGAAAGAAGGACGACGACGCCGATCGGGCCGAGACCATTAACTCCAGGAGGTCCTTTTCGTTCGGGGGTTCGGCCAAGGTCGTCGGGGGCGGCGATGTCGAGAGGGACGTGTTCAGGCTGGATCCTCCGGAAAGTACGGACCTCGACGCCGCCCTCGAGGAGGAAGTCGAGGTCGACGACCGGATGTTACTCCTGTCATCGGAGAACGATGCCGATGAGAAGGGGAGTAAGAAGACGAAGAAGAAGAAGTCGAGGATGGGGCTGCTCAAGGGATTGAGCTACAAGCAGAAGCCATCCTCGAAGAGGGAAACGCTCGCGTTGTCGACCGACGGTGTCGAACCGTCGTCCACTGCTGCCGATGGCGTGTTGATCTCCGACGGCATCAACGACAGAGGCGGGGAGGAAATATTTATGCCATACAGCACTGCCGCCGGCGATGGCGTCGATGTGAATAACGACAAAGGCAAGCGCAGGTCCATATCCCTTGGGAGGCATGAGAAGAGTATCAACGACTCCCCGGAGACTGACAATGCCGCCAAGACCGCTGGCGTCGCAGCTGCTGGCGCCAGTGGCTCTAGCGCGGATGCCATTCACGCGAACGCCCCCAAGATGAATGTGCCATCTAGTCCTGCTGTTGCCGTCGATAACGACAAAGGCAAGCGCAGGTCTATCTCCCTTGGGAGGCATAAGAGGAGCACCGACGAGGCGCCAGAGAATCAAAATTCCGCTAATACCGCTGGCATCGCAGTTGGTGCCACCAGTGGCTCGAGCGCGGATGCCACTGGCACGAACGTTCGCAAGAAGAAGGAGCGAATATCCAACGCTGACTCGGAGGATGCAGCAACTCCAACGGCCCAAGATATCGCGGATGCCAAAAATTGGAAATCCGCATATGACAGATCGTCCGAAAAATATTATTACTATCACAAGGAAACGATGGCGGTTTCGTGGGACAGGCCGTTGGGGTATGACAAGGCCCACGGCGTGATCATGAGCCAAGGCGGTGGCGAGAAGGCCACGGCCGGGGCGAAGAAGAATATTGGCCTCATGGGTCGTGGCAGAAAGGCGGCCAGCGCCAAGGAGAACAAAAATGACCACCTTCAAGGTTCCAACGCAGTTGGAACGTACGACCAGGCCAAATTTTGGCGCGAGACTTCGGACAGTACAACAAACAGGGTTTATTATTATAATAAAAAGACGAAGGAAGTTTCTTGGACAAAGCCCAAATGCTTGGAAGAGGGCAAGGTCGACATGAGCAATGTTGATGAGCGCGGAAGTGGTATGAAGAAAGCTGATGTTGGTGTCGAGGTTGAGAGCCATTTGGTGAAAAAGGAGGGATCTACGGTGGACAAGCGCAAGAAGTCATGGTTTAAGCTAGGTGGCAGCGTCGAGAGGAATACCAAAATCGAGCCATCGGCTGATAAAGATGTGGTTGTGGTGGACACGACTCGCGAAGACATACTTTTACCAGTTATAGAAGCACCGGTTACGGAAGTTGAGCCAGTATTAGTAAAAGCTGCATCACCCGACGAGGTTGACAACAGTGGGAAGCATTGGAGAATCGCATCGGATGCAATAACGGGCGAGACTTACTATTTTAACAAAAAAACGAAAGCTGTTTCTTGGACGAAGCCTGCAGCTTTCAAGGACAAGGAAGAGCAAGCAGTCCCTGCTGTTGATAGAGGGGTAACGAAAACGATTGTGATGGCGGTGGCAACTGCGGCAGCGACAGCAGCGGCAACGGTGGCGACTGCAGCAGCGGCAGCAGCAGCAACGGTGGCTACGGCAGTTCATGATCCCGCTGGTGATGGGAATGATGGCATTGAGTACGCCGCCGGTGAACAGCCTTTCACAGTGGATGATATGTCTGCGATTGACGGTGTTACTGATTCGAAATGTATTACCAATCATGCCAAAGTTCAGGAAGACCCACCCTTCGACGAGCCAGAGGCGCCCTTCGATGAGCAGATATCACGTTCGATGGTTCGCAGTCAAAGGCCAGATTCTAAGAACGTTGTGACACTAGTTCCGCATCAATTTATGGAGCAAGAGGATATAGACCCGCTAGAGCAGGAAGACTCCTTCGATCAAGATGGTACCTGGCCTGTGGGGCTCAAAACAAGCAAGTCCTTGGATTATGCCAGTCGACAGCGCACCTTTGCATCCCATTCAAGTGCCTCGACCAGGAAGGCTGCCAACACGCCTCGAAATCGTGCATCTTACGGGAAGTCTTTCGACAGGATTGATGATGCCACTTTTGATAATAGTCTGAATAATTCAAGTATCGCCAGTGATATATTCGAGGACAACCACAAGATCATACAAGAAAGCATCAAGGCCAAGTCGACGAAAGTAGTATCTGAGAACATCTTGCGGAATAGCCAGGAGAAAAAGCAACCCCAACTTCTCAAAACTCCATCACTCATACTACCACAGGCTCAGATTCCGTTGAAGTCGACAGGAGATAGTAATCGAAGGTATAATTCAAAACGTGCGGAGAACTTGGGCGATTCTTCCATTGATGATAGTTTCGATGAAAACCCTCCCCTTGGCGAATACTGGAGCAGCAGCGATGACACTGATGATGACGCCACTGATGATGTGTCGGCTTTAAGTGGCATTGGGAACGAGTCAGTATCAAGTAAGAAGGAGAAGAAAAATGTCAAACAATGCGACGCAGGAAGTAAGAAGAACATGCAACCAAATAGTAATTCAAGGGAGGTGAGTAATATTTGTGAGGAAATGAATACAATTCTTATCATGTGAGACGTTCATGCTCATGGTTGATTTTTGTTCGTGTAACATAATGCAGTCTTCCTCGAAACACAATGGCAGCGATACCGTCAATACATGGACGCAGCAAGAGCTGGACTTGTTCATCTCCAAGAATGACTGGGGATCAGTGGCTGAATACATAAACGAAATGCGCGCGAACAAGGGCAGCGGCAGCAAGAAGCAGCTGGAGGCCATACGGAAGGAGCTTTCGATGCGCGAAATCCAAAGAACCATCGAGCATAACCTCCAATCGTCGGCGCCCAAGAAGAAATCTACCGAACAACGTCACATACAGTACGATGATATGACGTCGGATTCTCCATCGTCGCCGTCCGCTTGTCTAGAATCTGAGAGCTTGTGGCAGAGTCTCTCGAGCGCATCTGAAAGCGAGGAATCGTCCCGGCGGGGACCATCGTATAGGAAATAAAGGAAGGATGAAGAAAGTAACTTCTCCTCACTTGCTCGATCGACGGCAATCATTGCCATATCGCATTTTACCTGTTTCCCATGTCTCATATTATACCGTTTAAGTTTCTAGTATAAATGTGAAAATATAAGTTACTTTTCGTCATAGCAGAAAAAAAAACATGTCTTGGAACATCTGATCTCAAATTGCATCTCACTGGTTCTAGAGAAGAAGTCAGGCCGCATTGTTGCTGAAAGGGTAAGTAACGCATGATAAGGTTGAAACAACCGCTATCTTATAACCGACCAGCACCCATCTCAATCATTGTATTTTCTCAATGAAATTTATCACCGACATCTCACACATGTCAAACGACGAGCTCATTCACTCCAATACGAGTGCTTTCTTCCCTCCCCCCCCCCATTTCGATTCCTCTTGCTTAGGAATCGTCCTCGTCGGAATCCTCGTCTTCGCTATCATCACAGGAATCCTCCCCATCGTCGTCACCACCATCATCGTCATCGTCATCATCATCATCATCATCATCATTATCATCATCAACCACAATATCGTCATCGTTCTCTCCTCTCCCGTCGCGTCTTGCAATGCGTGGCTGCGGCGCCAAGACCAAGCGTTGGTCGTCCCCCCCCGCATCCTCCCGCATCAGCACGCCTGCATCCAATAGCATCCGATCGACGAAATGCGCAAATTTTGGATTCACGTGCCTCGCCCGTTCCAATGCCAGCACCCTCGCGGATATGGGATTATCGTTATTCGCGGTCCTCGATGTCCGCCCACCGCCGCCGTGGTCGTTGTTACCGGTGGCGGCGACGGCGTTTACGATGTCCCCGATCATTTCCCGCAGTCCGCCGTCGCGCAATTCGTCCCGCAGCCACTCGGACGTACGAAGTCGTTCCATCATCACGGGCGCGACGTTCCACCCGGGCTCGTCGTCGTGACTTCCATCGTCGTCGTCGTCCTCCTCCACCTCCCTCGACGTAGTACCCCGAGCACGTATCCGACGTTTTCGGGCGTCGTCCTCCCTCGTCTCACCACCCCCCCCGCTACCATTCGCGGTGGAAGGCGCGATGACGATTGCTGCAGTAGTGCAGACATTGGCCCTGTGTATTTTCGAGCAACTTACGGAGCAGAAGGGATGACGGCATTTGGGACACTTGTACCTGTTGCGTGCGCGTGTTGGGTTGTGGATGGGGATGGAAGGATGAGCGAAGGTTGGAGAGAGGGGAAACGAACGCTTTTTCAAATGGGGACGCGGTCCTCGCGGGGGGGGGGACTGGGGCGCGGCCGGCGGGCCATCGTCCCGAGGAAGGAAAAAAAAAAGGACAACGCGGACGGCGAGTCCCCGCCGCTCCCCCCTCCCCACCCCCCCCCNTGGAAAAAAATAGGCGAGGCACTGGGGATGGGAAAAGGTCTATATACAGGCATTCCGGATTACCTCCCAATATATATTGAGTAAATATCTCTCTTGGATGGCGGATGGCATCAAAAGAGAAAGAGTAATACGAGAGGCTCTGATCTGCCTAGATACCATAGTACCATACGATAGGTACTTTACACCATATCACACACTGTATGTCCGGTCTCTTCATTTGCAACCCGCCATTTGATGAGTCGGTCTATCGTTGTCCGCATAACTTCAACTGCAACATTCTGTTCTTCGAGAGAGCAGCTGTTTCATCTTCTTTTTTTTTCTTTTGGCGCGCTCACATCCATCAACGTCCGTCCCGACATCATCGCAAACATCCAACTATTTTTAAATTTTCTTCCATTTTTTTATTTCTGCCCACCAAACCTGTGTGATGTAACAAGTTGAGATTTTGCCGTTTTCATTCCATCCGGTCGGTGCTGAGCTCCTCTTATCCGATTCATAATAATATATCCTTCCAATCCTTCCTTCGACCAAGCACAACGCCACCATCCACACATCCCCCGGCGCGAAAATCGATCCCCCTCCCCCCCCCCCCCCCCCCCCCCCCCCCCCCCCCCCCCCCCCCCCCCCCCTCCTCCCCTTTTCCCAAGAAGTATCGAAGAAAAAGAAGTGATCATGGCCCCGACGACGACGACGTCCAATCCACGACGCGGCGCCTTCGCCTCCGTGGTATCCAGGATGCTGGTCGTCATCGCCACGCCGTCGTATGATACGACATCGGCCTTCCAATATGCATATTATCACGAGCCGTCGCCTCCACGGCGAATGAGAATGGGTCGCGTTCAACCGCCATCGCATCGGGGAATGTTCGACGGGTGGGGGATGGGAGGATGGTCATCCCCCCCCCAAATTCCCATCCCCCCCCCGCTCCATTTCTGGGGGGGAGGGGATCCGTTTTACCACCCCGACGATCATTTCGACGTCCCGATGATGACGACGATGGGGTTCGACGGCATCGGCGGCGGATACTTCCCCCCCCCTCCCTTCCCCCCGCCGAATTTTAACGGCGGATACCGTCCATCCGGTGGCTTTGGAAGTCGTCGATACATGGCCCCCATCGACGTCGACGCGATGGACGTCACGCCAAATGACTCCGGCGATATGGACGGCGGGGAGATGGACGGGGACGGATGGACGACGAACGACGACGACGGGAGGAGGACGGGGGGAGGGGGGGGGACGCTACGACCGCGATCGGACGACTCGGTCACGAAATCGACGCCATCCTCGTCATCGTCGACATCTTCGAACGCCGCCGTCGTCCCGGAGGACGCAGTCGTACGCGCGGATTACGACGATGCCGACTTCGCGGGGAGGAGGCCGGGACGGCCCGTCAACCGGGGGGAGGATACGACGCGTGCCGATGGTGGGAGGATGGGGCGGGAGGACGGCGGGGGAACAACGCGTGATGAGGGTCGGGGGGGGAGGATGGGGAGGGATCCGCGGGAGCGTCATGTCGTTCTAGACGATTATGACGACGTCGTGGACGATCCGTTCGTCTACGGCGGAGGCGGAGGGGGCGGCATCGGGGGGGAAGTCGGTGCGCGACGTAGGGGGCCGCCGATGCCACCCCCGCCGCGTCCCGGGGGGATGGGAGGTGGACGTCGATCGGGCCCGTCCGTGTACACGCCGGAGGAGGAGGACCTCATCGAGTCAATGGGAGGACGACGACGACGGGGTGTTGGGACGGCGCCGCCGATGCCGCCAACGGGGGGGGCGGGAGCGGTGGGAGGGGGGGGGGGAGGACCACCGCGCACGACGCAGGAATTCGCCGGACTGGGTACCATGTCGAGGGAACGCGGCGGTCGGGCGAATCGACGTCGTGCCCTGCGCAACGGCGTCGAGATGCCCGTTGATCCCATCACGAGGGATTACAATCCGGAGGGGGGGGAGCGGATGCTGCGATATCCCCTAGCATCATCATCCGCGTCGTATCCCCCCCCGCCGAACGAGAACCGTCGGGAGGAGGGATATCTCGGCGATTCGACACTCGTCGAGATATCCCTCGATTACTCCGTGCCGATATCGTATCTGGCGGACGTATTGGCCAATTGGGGAGCGCCGGTGCCCATCGATCCGAATTGTCGTTTGGGGGACATGGTCACGGGAGAGCAGGCGTTCGCGATACTCGAGGCGATACACACCCTCGACGTGGCGTCGTTGCACGGGAGATACTCGGAGGTGGACCTCGTGGGTATTTGCGACATATACGACATCGAGATGACGGACGCGTTCGAATTCTGCATCGATAGGGGATGGGCGTTGCCATTCGGGGTGAGGACATTTTTAAGGGTGGAGCAGGAGGAGGAGTTGCTTGACGTGTTGGGATAGGATGCAAATGGGCTGGTTTGGGCCGGAGTAGAAACGGCTGATCCTCTCCCGCTTTGGTTGTAAGGGACGTAAAGCATTATACCATCGACGTCGCATCTAATAAGATCTATAAAATGACATGAAACATGGATATCCTCTCAACTTCAACAAGCGTTGACATGGGAGAGCCCTCATTTGAGTTGGCGCATAAAGCACACGGCGCAATATCGTCCGGTCTCCTCCAGTCAATGCCTACTATAGGCATGTGATTCTAGAGCGAAGATGCTTAAAGATCCGTTGACAGTCAGTTTTGCGGGGGGGTGGGTTCGTAATGATTAGGATTTATTTGAAACGGCTGAACTTGTGCCCGTAATATTTTAGTTTGAGCGGTTATCGACTTGGTCATCAGTAGAGAAAGGCCTGCATGCGGCTCAACAACGAGAAGTACGGGGCGAAGAATGACCATGAAAGAACGCGAATATTATTGAAGCCGAGGGTGTCAAGGCTCAAGCTTCTTAAACGATTGATTCAACGTATCAATCTGTCTATCCCAAAATTTGCGATCGACATCATCCAATGCAGTCTGTTGCATGTTGGTCGCCTGTGCCTGGGAATAAGAGGAAAATAACCGGTGCGTGAGTTATCAATGCACTGTATCAGGCGCACGCACAACAACGGATGGCTGCCACTCACAATTTCTTTGAGTATTTGATGCCTCGCTTCAGATTTGCGACGTTCCCTCTCCGCATTTACGGCGATCGGTGATTTGGCGTACTGCTGGCCAAGCTTGGTATGCAATGGCGGTCTACTAGACACACTATTATTGTTGTTGACGGTATTCATCACCTGGGGTGAAGTAGGGATCTCAATTCTCAACCTCGTTTGCTCATCTCGATATTTTCCGGCGGTGTAAAGCTCTCGACCTGGCTCAAAATCGGCCCGAGGGGAGTATTCGTGTGATGTTGGGAGAAGATAATGCCCTTCTGATTGACGAGGACTAGGAGCAGATGATCCAGTGTATATCGTCGATGATCCGCAGGAATCGTCTCTTCTTTCAAACGGCGGAGGACCGGCAGCGTTGGGATCATACAAATGTGGATTGTTACTCGTGTGCTCTTTCGTAGGGTAGACAGCATGCCTAGGCACGACATGAATACTCTCATGATTGTTATCACTGTATCGATGGTGCTGGTTTGTGTAGCTGTGATTGATGGGCAGATTCACCATAACTCTTCCTTCTGGATGGCGTTTGTTCCCATGTTGATTATGATCATATTGATTTTCTACTATTACATCGACACATGATGGTATAGATAGAGGGGATAGCGGATCACTGTTGTGACATCTAGTCGGTAAATCTCTATACTCGCGCCTATCGTTTTCTCGATAATATTGTTGCACATGGTGCTGTCGTTGTCTCCCCATCTCATATTCTTTAGGTGAATCAACGTAATATCCAGACCTGGGAGTACTTCTACCACCACTACTGCGCTCGGGATGATTATCATATTGTTGCGACCCGTCGTACCCACGGTCGTCAACATCACGATGACTGCCACAGCACAGCGCATCGATTGGGTGGTGACCGCTAGGACGAGCAGAGTAATCATGGTTCGTAATGTCGTATTGACCAGTATTGATCAATTTGGAATTGCTTCGATTGCCGATCCGATGGTAGCTGGCTTCGCTTTCACTCTTGTGAATTCGATGATGTTGCTGAATGTGCCGTGTCTGCGGTGGCGGTTCGCTCCTAGCGCTCCTCGCTTGTGAAATCATCACTTCTTGATCTGGAGGATTTGTTGCCCCCGTCGGCAGGTGTCGCTGATCAACACCCCCATGATAATAATGCCTAGTATCGGGACGAAAATCGGTTCCATGAGGGTGATTGTGGGACCATCCCCCGCCATCGATGTGCTGCGGATAACGCATATCATGCGCTTGCGCGGGCAAATATTCATTATTCGAATACTGATAATCCACTCGTTCGCTCGAACTTTGTTGGTACCCCTCCCGATGCGCCCGAAAGGAGCCACCGCGTTGTTCTTGACTAGGCGTTCTTTGATTATCCTTATACGATGTGTCATGTGCTGCTAGAGGCATCGGCTGTGGCGATGTAAAATCTGCTGTATTCCTCGCCCTCACTCTATTCTCCTGTTGGTGAAAGTGTTCGGGAGGAGCGAACGAGGAATGTAAAGGCCCATGACCGTGCTGGTAACCTTGAAAAGTAGATTGGATCGTTGCTGCCTCGTCGTTATGTCTCGGAGGAAGGGTCGGCACCATGTACTGCTGCTGCTGCTGCTGTTGCTGCTGCTGTTGCAGCATGTGATTTGGTGAAAATTGCAGTTGCGATCTCGCTGTCGGCGGTGCATGGTGCACCTGAGGAGGAGGAGCAGCGTAGGGAGATGGCGATCCCGTCGATAATGGCGCGTTCAGTTCCCTGGGCGTGTATGGCGGCTGTTCTTGGTACCGCATACCGTCGTGCTGCGGTATTATTTGCGGCTGGGGATGGTGATCGTGTCGTTGCTGTTGTGGCGGTCCTTGTTGGTGCTGCCGACCCTGCACATGAATGACCGACGGTGCATGCTGCTGACCTTGCACGTATATGACCGGCGGTGCATTCGCCATGCGAATTGGATCCTCCTCGAATCCTATATCGGGGAAGATCGGCCTACAACTGCCCCCGCCCATGACCACCGCATCGATTCGTGGCGCTTGCGGCGGAGGAGGAGCCCTTGGACCGCGTCCCAGTGGATCCACGATGTAGTCGTTCATCGTGCCGTTGTGGAATCGAGAGAATCGATTGTTCTTTTATCAGAATCTTTAAATTCTACATCCCGAATGGCATTTCCTCCCATATTGCCTCACCATATATTATTATCATGCCGAGCTTAGGTCTCCGAATGCGGCACAAATTGACGTCTTCGTTCCAGCCTCGCGTCGCGACCACTCTCCATCTCTTGAATAGTTGGGCGGGAGAGAAGGATGTCGGAGGGAGAAAATAATGTGAGAACGAATCGCCGAAGCTGACTAATTTAGAGACATAGGAATAAGTACGATATCTCCAACTGGATTACGTAATGATGTGCACATGTACGTATGCATGCACGTATGGATGTACTTCCTACGTAAGTAACGCCCCGTCAAGAAAACGTCAAATGAACAAGAAATACGATCAGCACGCTTCAAACCGATCGGAGTGCCTGCGCTGTGGTTCGTCCGGGCACGGCTGTATGTGGGTTAAGCAGTAAACAAGCCCATGTTAATAAGTTGATAGGACAAAGACATCAAGTTGGACGTTACATAGATAGGACGCTATCACGAGGACTACGATGCACAATTAAACCTTGAAAGGAACCGAAGAGTAGATACGGCCGGGTCAATCACATAAAACGGTAAATCTCAGCAGGCGAGAGATTGTTCAATTCTTCAAGGGAAGTCATATTCTTGCGCCTGTTCAAGCGATAGATCCCGGCGAAGAGCACGGCAATGGCGACTGCGCATCCCACGGCGGCGACCACGAAGGTCATGGTGGTGTAAGTGCCGGGGCTGGAGCCCTCGGTGCCGTTGGCCTCGGCAGCCAAATACGATGATCGCGGTTCCTGATCGGCCCCCGGCCCGGTTGCGCACTCCGTTGAAGCCAGGGAGGACAGGATGGCAACCACGTCGGATGAAACCTTGTTCCAGTCAGTTGATCCCATGTCGACTCCCTTTGCAATACAGTGGTCCTTAGCAGGCGTCACCAAGAGCGTCGACACGATGAAGGTCAACTCATCATCTGTGGGAGTGTAGGAAGGGTCTTCGGCGTTAGAGAAGACGACCAAAAGATCGATCATCTTATCATACACGCAATCGTGGACATTCAGATCCACACCGGCGCAAGTTGCACCGTAGTCGAAGTATACCTTGAAGGAGAGAGCGGCAGCGTAATCATCATCGCACAAAGCTGCCCAACACTTCTCGCTGGCGAAGAGTTGAGTGAAGGTTTCGAAGGCCTTATCGAACTCTTCATCAGTGGTATCATTTCCCAGCTTCTCGCATTCATCCTTGGCCTCGGTCAAGATGGCACGCAGAGATTGCTCTGGGACCTGGGGAACAGCGCCACAGTCATCTTTATTCTCATCGGGAGTTTGAAGGAGCCTGTTCATGCCACTGGTTGCGTGGAGACTTCGTTGTCTGCGGGCTCCCATGCCCCCCATCCACGCGGCGGAGAACGTGGACACCATGCAAGAGTCCGTGTCAAGATCCAAACCGGCGCACTGGCTTACGTCTTCAAACTAGAGAGACAGAACGCGCAAGGAGAAATAGCGTGAGCGTCGATTCAAATGGCTGACGGGCCTCCGATGGGAAAATTACTTACCAACGCTATCGCGAAGAGGCTCGCAAGATCCGCGTTGGGATCAAGGGGAGCCGACGTGGCAACAGACGAAGGTGTTGGGGTGGGAGGCTCAATGATGGGCGTGCTGGTATCGTGAGAGATCGACATACTAATGCCACCAAGCATGCTGAAGTCGAACGACGAAGGCATGCTGCTGATCGCATCCACGCCAAACGACGCATCATCCTCCCGAAAGCTATCTTGAATCAGAATCCTGTGAGCCTCGTCAGTTGCGACTTCCTCGTTTACCGCCGTTGTCTCTCGTTGAGCAGCTCGAATCCTCTGAGGCGAGGATCGCTGGCGCATATGGATTGAGCGCCCAAATATGATTTTTCGCTCGGCTGCTGCGGACCCGAGGAGGAGGATGAACGAGAGAACAGAGTGCATCTTGTTGCGATTTCAGAGTGTCGTCGAATTGTGAGTTTCTCTTTCTGCTCTGGATCTTTCCTCGGTTCGCAAACGCGTCCCCCAAGCCTCGGACCACGTTCCCAACCGTCGCGACCACGCCCCCAATCATGACTTAAAGGGACTTGAAACCTGATAAATCATGTCCGAAAATATCAATCATGCTACTCCTAAACAATGTTTTATCGGAGTATCTAAACGTTTACCTATTACATCCGGAGCATTTCCAAAACTATCAATACTAAAAATAGATAATAGTAGCATTATAAAGAAAGGTCATGTTGCACTGCCAGAAACATTGAGCCTCTAACATGTGCTAAAACTCTCAATCGTGGCTAACCCATTAATTTCAACTTACATATGTTTCTCTTACAACTTCTGACCAGGCGGGCTTTACGTGTAGATTGTCCCATAGCGTTGGTTGAAGTCTTTTTTGCATAGTATTAACACTTCTTCCAGCACGGCAAGGATGACCCCCCAACATTCCATTATCCCGTGATCGATTGGCGGGGACAAAGGTCCTATCAGACCCTGAAAAGGATACGGCTGAGTTGTTCTTCAACTCGCATTGGTTTTCCTTTTGCGCACAGTTTCATGTTTGTAACGATTGAACAAATGTTTTTATTCGTCCAAACATCCTCCCTTATAATTGAATAAGCACTGAACCTTCAATAGGTCTCCTTATAGGATTCTCATATTTGTTTGGACGACTGGCTTCATGTTGTCGATGCGCGCTCTACCCAGTAGTCGATCATTGTCTTTTTCATACCCTGCGGATCTAGTGCCGCTACGCCTTTCGATGCTATTCATTTCCTATTCCTGGACCTCACGTCACCAGATTACGCGCGACGCCCTCGTCACCCTCGTCATCATCGGTATTGTGGCCTCGAATTATCGATATCGTTGTGGTCGGTTGCCATTCCCGAAGACCCTTTCATTCTCATTGAGAGGCCACTTCCTACGGATCGGTTCAACATCACATCTTGTGATTTTTTACTTACACACGAAATAATTGTATCAAAGGCCCATGGTGTTGGCTCGATGGTGTCGTTGGTTTGTAAGACTCCCCAGAGATACTTGTGTAAAAATACTATTAGATAAACACTGACTTCGACCCCCCGATCAACGCCAGATCCTGTGTTTTGTGTTCAGTTTTCGTCTTCTTTCTCAACTCGATGACCCATCGATGCCAGTTCCCTGTGCCCTGAAATCCCCGCGTAGTACGATTGCCTCCTGAATGTTCGAAGAGGGGCGGAGGGGCGCGGGGAAGTTCTGCTGACTTCTCGACAAGGAAAAAGAAATTGATACTGTATCACATCGTGCTTCCTCATTTACCAATCTCTGGATAGAGGCGCTGTGTTCATTATAAGTGATTTAGTCGGCATGGGAAAATTAACCGGATCATCGTCACAGTCTTTAGAAATAGTGACGAAAGCCGCAAATGCGGAAGAAATAACTCATGTTGAAACGGCGCCTATTGCCAACGCTTCGTCTGTTCTTTCCAGGTCCATGATTAAGGCCGTCAATAATGCCGCCGAAACCGCTCGACTAGTTATGGAACAGGCCGCAACTGAAAATAAAACTGACGATGGCGGGTCTGGACATCCTACCCACTCAAACAGTTATTCCAGGGGAAGATCAGGTGGTAGCAATATATTCTTTGATATCTCAGAAGCATCACAAGGCGGTGGGAAGTTAGACAATGAACCTCGGTCCATTGATTCTAGTATACCTTTCACCCCTCCCCCAAACGCATTTCATAACCTTCCCATGTCGCGACACGTCGCCCCGTTTCACAAGGCAACGGTCGATGTAGCGGACGTTCTCGTTGAAGGAACGGAGTTTCATGTTACCGACCACTTCGATGCCGCCGCGGCAATATCTGCAGCATTGGCATCCTCACACTTGGCAGATGCCGCTGGGAGCGTTGGGATGTTGCAAATGCCGCATCCCAACACGATCTCTAAGCGGAGGACAGTGGGCGATTCCAATCAAACTCTTAAGCCACTGAGAACGGCGCAGTATGTTGGCGAGGCGAAGTGCGTCCTCGTAATGACTGCCTTAGATAATGGGGGGAAAGTCCCACAGTCGAGATCTTCGGGACTTCCAACTCCAGAGGAAGCCGAGGCTAGAATGTTATCGAATAGAGATTCTTTCACTATTTCTCTGGAAGATGATGTGTCACTCGGAAATAATGGCAACTCAAATTTCGTGCTGAAGGCTCTGTCAAACAATCAGCAGACCCTCGGTACAGATTGTGAACAACTGAAAAACAAAAACATCGAAAATAATGGGAACGAGGGAATGGGACAAAGAGAACCACAAATAATATCACCTCCTGAGATTTTTGGGATGAAACTAGGCACTGGTCTTGAGAACGAGTCCAACTCAAGCTCAGTCGATGGATCGAATAGCAACTCTGGGTATTTTTCTGATTTGTCCCCAATATCTATGTCCACAGGGGATAGTGGGACTTACAATCAACATGGAGGCAACGGTGCCAATAAATCAGGCATGCTCGGAAACCTTGCCAAAACACGACGTGCGGCAGTTGAAGATAGCTATGAAGGTCATTATGATGTGGAAGACGACGACTACTCTACAAATAGCGAAAACAGTGTTTTACGTGTAATGCACTCCCCTCATGTACGGAACATCGTAAATGAGGATACAAAAAAGTCCGAAGCGATGCAGTCTGCACATAATCTCGCAGGAGATGAATCTGCTACCGACGACAATGCTATCACTCCAGCTGGTCCGTTATTTGAAGATAAACAATCGCATCTCAATGAGCGGCTGTCTGCTGAGCAGTACGCACCTGTCCATCAATTGGCATTGTTTAGTAGCTTTGATAGAAATTGGGACGAGGTTGTTCAGGGTAGTGATAATTCTGTAGAAGTCCTTGATTTGGGAAAGAAATGCTTTGCTGCCTTTGCTAGCATTTGTGCTACCGGTCGATCTATATTTGGTGAAACTTTTCGTTGGTGGGTTGACTTTGATGCGCTACCGAATTCAGGGGACATTGCTGTCAAGGAAAAAGAGGATCACCAAAGGATTCCAATTGCTGTCGTTCGCACTTTTTGGAGGGCGTGTTTCTTTGATGCCGAAGAAGACTCTAATTCCGAGGATGGCGTAAACTGTATTCTTGACTCAATTCAGCACGCACTGGTAAAAGATTTGTGCTACTTGACACCAATCGAAACACCACTTTCAACTTGTCTACAACTCTCATGTGATGTCTATGCAGAATATGGATGCTACATTTTACATCGATTTTCACTGCAACATCATGTGGCTCTCTGGCATTCGAGATTTGCCCTCAAGTTACGTCAATTGTTGTTGGACAGCAGTCTAACTGACGCTGACTGTGAGTATGTATTGCCTTCATCATCTGAATTCGTCATGATTTTTTTTCACTGACACGTTCACTCTTGCTCTATTCTCCCCAGCGATGATCGAGCGCAGATACGCTGCATATTCTCTTCCAAGACATGTAGCAATCGGATCACTGGCTGTTGATTCGCAAGGTCATTTTGTGTTGGACGCCATCAATAAAACAGACCTGCGTAGGAACTTGTTCGATAATCTTCTCTGTGACAAATGCTTCATCAATGCAAGAGCCATAATACTCGGAATAGGAGACAACCTATCAGCTGAACCTGATGAAACGCTGAATATGTACGACACGGGTGTCCAAACCAGAAATATAATAAAACAAACGCGAAACAAGGAATGTAATTTTCAACTCTCAACCAGATGCCAAACGAAGGACATCGAGTGGTGTGTTTCGTTTTGTATTTCGGATCACGAGGAAGCGCCAGAACAAAATAAGAGCGATATTATTAGCGCTTTTCTGAATGCTATTGTGCGATGGGCTGAGGGGCTGAGGGCCTCGTACCACTTACTTCATGATGACGGCAAGGTTACTCTCTGCGATGAAAATAACGATTCACAGTTGCTGCATTGCATGGATGACAAATTATTCAGTACAGAAGAAGTAGCAAAATCGTTGCTCGCCAAGGAAGACGCCTGGACGATGAATGATAAATTGAGTCTTTTTAACAACGACTTTTCGAAAAAGCCTTCGTTAATTGAGTCATCTTCGAAAGGACGTCGGAGTGAAGTTATTGGCAACTCGCAACAAAAAGCGAGATCGCAATTGGCGCGCATACTCAAAATAGGTATCAACGAAGTACGAACTCCGATATCAATAGGGAGTTCACTGCTTGGTCTTGCCCATTTTTCAGATATCATTTTCAACGACGACAATTTTGACAAGAAACTGAAAGAGTCAAGCTCAGTAATTTCTAGTCTCCATGGAATCCAGTGCTTCTGCCTTATGAATGCGATCGAAGTTCTGTCATGTTCATCTACCTATCTTGGGTACATATTATCAGTTGACAAGCTGGACGAGGATGACTTGGACGAAACTGTCAAACGCACATTTAGTCCCAACGCTCTCCTACGGCTATTTGCAGCAAAAAGAGAGGAATCCAGCCCGCTGCTTTCTGTTGCTGGAATTCTGTCCGCTGATGCATGGTTTTCGTTTGGCAAGCTGACTGATAAGACATGCAAAGTAGGCGCCGGCAGACATCTGATGCTATCATGTTTCGAACGCGCTCTTCTCATTCTGAATTCCCCCAACACGAATGCTATTAATAGTCGTGCCGTGGAATTTTCATTGAACGTGTCCCCTCTAGCTAAATACAAATGCTTTCTTCAATCGAATGTTACACATTCAATCGGAGTCTATTTCTATGAGCAAGGTGATTTTGATCGCGCCGGGGAACATTTCGACAGGGCGTCTAGGTTTAGAAGGCAAATGCTAGAAGGTTCTAGTCAGATGTGTGAAAATGCTGAGCATGTTTTGCCAAAGCTTAAGGGTAGCTTTCTGATCTTTTCGACGCACGTGTCCGAGGAAGAGTGCAGACTTCTATTCAAACACAGCTCATCATACGCTTGCACTCTTCTTCCGAGAGATTTCTTTGACGTAAATGAGCTTGAATTGAATCTAAGCCTAACGCTAGAGTACTGCGCCCTGAATAAACATGCACAACAGAAGCATCAACATGCCCTGTCACTTTTTCAAGAATCTTTAATTCTGCGAAGTATACACGTTGGAAAGAATTCTCTCGATGTTGCCTCACTTCATTTCAATATGGGTGTCGTTTACGACGATCTTGAAGATTACGATGCTGCCATTAGTAGATATCACGAGAGTCTTCGAATTCGTCTTGAACAATTCAACAACGCAGCTTCGCCGAAGGTTATGGCGGAATTGGAAGACCGTGTCCTTTTGACGTAAGTGAAAAACAATCTCGTAACCCCACTTTTCCCGACCAATTCTAACCATCACGCTGTCAGACTGAAATGCACGGGTCGAGTCTACGATATGATGCAAGATACAGACAGTGCTATATGCTGTTATGTAAAAGCATTGGACATGTTGACTACAAAGTTCCGCAGTTACCGAGACCAAGCGGATGAATTCGACGCCTTTGGTCTACGGCTTGGTTTAGCCGTGCCCGTTCCTACAATCATTCTTGACAATCTTAACCCAAAATTCCGGACACCCAACTTTCAGATGATGAACAGGAGAGAACTTTGTCATGTCTATGAGCCTAAGCTTGTGAAACGGCGTGGTCGATCAGCTTTTTCTAAGTTGAAGAAAGAGCTCTCGAAACTTCATTCAACTGTGATAGAACTTATTCACAAGCGGAAGCAACACATCCGGAATGAAGCGGGAACAACAAGGTCTAAATCGCCAGGCTTGTCCTTACCGCTTGCATCGCTTTCATCTACGTTTAGTTCAGAGCGTGATGCATTTGAGACTGCCCTGATGAGATCATCTTTTTATTTAGGTCGAATGAAACTCGAGGAAACACTATTCGAAGAAGCCTCTGATCACTTAGAAACTGCATTGCGAAGCCATTGGGTTTTGGATCCTGCGTCCTCGTCAGATTCAGACTCAGACTTAAGCCGTTCTTTATCCCGTAAGCAACAAGGAAAATCTGCACTGGATGACGACGATCCAGAGGCCAGTCAACTCTACTACTCTCTTGGTATCTGCAACGCTGCAATGGACGATCATGAACGAGCGATCCGCTTGTTCTTGACTGCATTGAGATATTTAAGGCGATCTCTTCGAAAGGCAGACTCTCTGGAAGTGGCGCGTGTACTGTTTGATTGCGCCACAAGCTACTACTACCTGTGTAACTTTGAGCAGTCGATCTCTTTTTTTACTGATTGTTTGAGAATATTGATTAGTGTCAGCGGGGATGAGTTGCCATTGCGCCGAGGGATCGTTTTGTATTGTTTAGTGATTGCGAAGGCAGCTGTCGATTTTAATGCAGAGGTTTCAAACTTACTCAACGAAGCTCAGAATTTGATGTCCGGCTGCCACGACAAAACTATTCTTGCTTACATGGAATTCTGTGAGTCGTTTTGAACATCTTGACTAATATTCCACTCAACACATTCCTCATCTTTGCTGTTTGGAAGTGACTGCATGCTCACTTCAAAAAGCCGCGTCCCAAGTCCCCGTTCGAATGCGATCAACAACACAAATATCTCATACTGGATTAAGTTTGGATGGTATTTTAAGCTGGAAGGCGATGTGCATGACTGCTCTAAATCTTTACAATCAAGTGAAAAATGAATGTTGGTTTGATCCAGCAGAGGGGGGCGAGGATTCGGATGAGATGAAGCACCTACCACTCTCGGGCCATATTTGTTTTAAGAAAGGTGAGTGACACCAGAAAGAGTATGCCTCTTCTGAAAATGAATTCATGCTAGTCTTTGAGTGCTCATTTCCTAGTTACTTTCGGACACACAAAGGCCAAGTCTATACTCTGATTGGCTCTGTTGATCAAGCATTGAGCTCTTTTCGTGACGCGGCCAATTATTATCGAATCGCTTGTGGTGACGATAACTTGTTTGTAGCAGCAGTTCTGCAGCACATGGGAACGCTTTGTTCGACAGAGCACGATGCACTTGGCTATTTCAACGAGGCTTTATCGATACGGAAAAATCTGCTTGGTGGAAACGACCCTTTGGTTTCGGAGACACTTGTGTCTAGCGCAGTTTTACTCTCTCGGTTGAATAGATACGAGGCTTCGATGGAGAGGTTTCATGAGGCCTTGCGTATTCAAATGACTGATAGTCAGGACTCCGATGACGTTGCTCGGACCCTTGCCGGTGAGTATTGCTTTCTCCCCCCCCCCCAATGAGTTTCTTGTCTCATGCTTGAATTAATATCTTTCACGTGTATTGTCTAACAAAAAATGCATTCTTGGTTCATACGTCATAGGAATGGGGCTTTGTCATTACAACCACAAGGCATTTGATCTAGCCTTGACCTGTTTTGAGGGGGCTGTGAAGGTGAGGAAACATCGGGTATCTAGGCTGACAAGCTCTTCAGATGTTGTTGGACTCTATGGTGAAGAAGTAGCCTTAGCTGCTGATTTCTTCAATTCAGGAAACACGCACATGCAGCTGGGAGATTACGCACAGGCAATGCAATGCTTCATTCAAAGTCGAGACTTGAGGTGGCGTCACGTTGGAGGCGGTACCGTCGAAAAGATCTTGGATAGATATTTTTCGGAAATGACCGTAGACGAAGACGAGCTGTTGGGGCTTGCGCATTGCTTACACAACATTGGAGCTGTGTTCGACATCAAAAAGGAATATCAACGATCAAAACCTCATTATGAAGAGGCATTAGCGATAAAGAACGCCATAGCTGGCTTTCAACCTACCTCCACGTGCTTTGCAGACCAATCGAATCTAGATGATTGTCGTGCTCTTGTGCTTCAGTCACTTACGAGCGAAGACCATGGATATTTCCAAACCAACAAAGCAGTCTTGTCTGCTTCTTTGACACAGCAGAAGATTGCTATGGTTTATGTTAAAGTGAGTATGTAGACACAAGTGTAAGCTTTGAAACCTTTTGGATCATTTTTCACTCACGCAGAATGTATCATCTTGTCGCGATTCATCGTTAACGAAGTTACGGAAGTATGATCATGCTCTCTTCCACTTGTCCCATGCACTGCGAATCCGTGAGTAGTGTCTCGCTACCAAAGCTGATTTATAGAACGTGTCCCTGTTCTTATTGACACCACATTGTCGCACTTGATTTTTGTGTGCTAAAGAGCGATCTGTGCTAGGAAATGACCATATCAGAATTGGTATTATATTATCAAACTTGGGAAACGTGTTATGCCGTACATCAACCCACGTGGATACAGCCATTCACTGCTACGTTGAATCCTTGCGTATTTCCCGACTTCGTTTTGGTCAAAATCATACTACCGTAGCTTCGACCACGTTTGATCTTGGTAGTTTGTACGATTCTACAGAAAACGTTACAAAGGCAATGCATCACTACCGTAACGCATTGTCAGTTTATCGAAAGAAATACTCTCAAGAATTGACACATCGGTTGTGTTCAGGCTCGCAAAGGTCAATAGATTTGACAGTGGGAGGAGGTGCTGATTTTTTAAGTACAGGTGATGAACTCGTTCTTCCCGGTGCTACTACTCCTGCACATCATATCAGAGACGAGTACGCACGTGTGGTTGATGCGCTTCGTAGAGCAAAGCGTAAAGATATTATTCGTCGAGGAGAACGGATATGCCGCATTGTAGACTCCGACGATGCATGGTTGTCCTTCGAAGCGCTCATGTTTCGCTTTGCCGAGATGATTTCTAATTATGTTGTCGATCCTGCGCAAACCATGCTGAATAGTACCATAAACAGCACGCGTCGTAGGATTGAATCTCTCGCTGCGCATGCAGTTATCAGTGCTACTGATGCTCTTGACTATCAATTTTTGGTGCTCATGCAGGAGTAAGCTTAGTAGTGGTGTCTTGGAAATCATTGTATTAGGAGGATCTTACTCTCAGACGTTTTGGTTCCTGGCAATCAAGCAATTATGAACTATTAATCGCTGTTCATTACTACGATAATGATGAAAAGGTCATCACAGGAGATTTTTTGCATTATCGTAGAAAGTGACGTTAGCTAAATGTTCCACACATCCCAATCCATCTGATATATCATGCTTTGAAGTGCGCCTCAAGAAGTCTGAGCGTTTCCTGGTCGTATCTACCGATTTACCAACAGGTCATTCACCAGAGACGCCACATTTATAATTCTTCGTCGAACAGGTCCGTTGGGAGTGTCGCACCACATCGGATAGGTGCGCCTCCGTATTCCCCTTCCTCTGATAGGTAAAAGGACTACTACTATTTTCCGGTTGCCCCTTCGTATGTGGGGGAGATTTCAAGTTCGAGTGGGTCGTATCGTACATCCGATTTTTTTTCGTTCTCCCCGCCCGGCCCTCCCCGCCCGGCTCTCTCCGAGAGAGACGCATCGAAGTGCCCCGCCAAAAATATCGGAAGGTTCGGATTTTCGCAGTCCGGGGTCGGGGCCGGTCCTTTTCAGGGCATCGTACGTGGGAGTCAATATGCGTTTTCCATTTCGGATCATCCGAGCGAATTCGGGGGCTCCTAACTTTTTTAAGGCGAGTGCGCGCCGATGACGATCCGGCCAAAATTCACGCATGCACGACGATCGAATGGCCGATGGGATGGGCCCCCCCCGCGTGCATCGCGTATCAATAATATATATATATATATAATCCTTCCGCGTGAAAGATCACCATTCATTTTTGACATCGAAGGGGGATCGGAGGAGAATACAATCACACAGAGCGAGGACGGCATCTATCGAAATACGATCCATATATAATATAATCCTGAAATATATTTACGAAAACGAAGAAAAAAAAAAACAATGACGACGACGGTCGCCGGGACGATATCCGGCCTATTCGCATACCACGCCGTGGCCAACGATTCCCTCTACGCCCCGCTGACGGGTCCCGAGAACGAGACGTGCGGCGTGGGCGTGCACCTCGCGCTCGTGCACGATCCTCCCATATACGACGACGACGCCTCCCCGGGCACGGCCTACAAATACGTCAATCGCATCGACGCCGTCGATCGTCGTTCGCCCGCCGAATTCGCGGGATTGCGCGCCGGCGACGTCGTGATTCGCGTCGACGACGTGCGCGTCGATGACGATCAGACGATGTACCTGCCGGAGGACGTCGCCGACATGATACGTGGGCCGAACGGCACTCGCGTGTCGATCGCGGTGGAGAGGGATGGCGCCAGGATGGAATACGTCCTAACGAGGGTCCCCATCGGCGCCGTCGCGTCGCCGTCGTCGTCGTCGTCGTCGTCGTCGAGCGGCGATGCCGCGAGGACGCCATCCTCGCCGACGTCGACCGTGGCGACGTCGTTCATTGCCATGATAACTCCGGAGGGGGGGGGGATCGATCGACGCGCGTTGTTCGATGGATTCGAGGATCGTACCGGCATCGATCTTAGGAGCTTCTTCTGAGGAGGGGAAACAAGGAAACGAAGAATGGACGCTGGGGTCTATTTCACTTTGCGTGTTTTGTACAGAAATTACTACCGGGCCGGATGACGCTCGAGGGGGGTATTGTGGGACACGCCCTCGCACTCTCTCCATCGAGGATATGAGAGCCGAGGCATGTATCAGAGGTGTTTTGAACGATTCCGATTTGTATTCATATAAGATTTATTTTCTCCCGGTCGGAAGGGGAATGCCGCACGTCATCGGGTGAAGACGTCGATCATTTCGTCGATTGGGTCAAACGTAAAGGACGCTTCTCTTGGCACTGACGACAGTCATAAGTATCTACTAATCACGGCATACCCCCTCTTCGTTCCCTCGCCCCCGATCGCATCATCGCTCGCTCGTTCGTTCGATTGAATATTGTATTCGTATAGTATAGGAGTAGGTTTTCTCCCCATAGAACGATACATTACGAACGCCCGCACTCTGTAGATCCGTCTCATTCCCTGGTAAGGACGAATACAATGTTCGATAGTTCCCCTTTCGAGGGCGCGTTCATCCTCCGGGGGACCTTGAAGTACGAAAGAGGAACGAGGGGCCGTGTTTCGGTTTCGGGAGCGTTCTCGTTGGGTACGAATCCATTGATCGTAACGTTGGCGAGGAGTGCCTCATCCACACGCCGACCGTCCGAGATGAACGCATCCGATACACGAGAAAGGATCCATTTCGTGATAGAGGATGATTTGCATTTTCCGTTTGGGGGGGGGGGGGGGGGGGTATAAATTGTGGTGATGGTCCTTCTCGATTTGGTAAGAGTTCGGAATGCACAATGACGTTGTCGGGTTATGGACTGGATCGCGATTCTGTTTTTCTCCCCTCTTGATCATCAGCCACGCCACCGTCCACATTCGAAGGTTTGATGAGGAATCTCGAGTCGGGGATGAACGCAATGGGATCGCATGGGTTCGCTTGGAATTGCGAGATGGGGCTGGGATGATTTCCACACCTCTGTCTGGGGAGAATACGAGGATAATGACCTCGGGCGGAATTCCCATTCGTTCGTTACTTACAATACATGAATTAATTTTCGTCTTCTTCAATCTACCGTAAAAGGTTGGTCGATGAACCACGCCAAAACGCCGTGACATCGACTCGATGAGTTCCACCAGTACGGAAATCTCCCCCCCCCCCCCCCCCCCCAAAAAAATAAGAAAACTCGTCGATCGGCATTCGTTCAAACGCATGCTCCGACCACTAATCTTTTCGACCCCTCAACAGTGAAAACATGGGATAATACATGTCGTGTATTTTCGATGCGTCAAACGGCCACGCACATGCACGTAGACGAGAAAAAGTGGTGGTTACCTTCATTCCGCATTCCACACATCTCTCATTCCTTCCCCCTTCCCCCGCACCCATCTCGTCCTTACATATCACACTCCCCCCCCTCCCTCCCCCGATCCTCACCATCACGGGAGCACGCATATGCAGTTCTCGGGATATCCCCTCCTCATCAGGTACCCCCTGGCCTTCTCGGCGAAGCGCTTCGGACCGGAAACGACCGCCATCGTGCCGGGGTTGTAATACGGCACGCTCTCCTCGACCTCGACGTTCCCCTCCATCGGATTGAGATTCAAAACGTCGTCCATTATGCACGACACCGCCAGCTTGCCCGGATATTTCATGTATTCCATCTCGAGGTCGTCCATCGCCAGATCGAAATCGTCTCGATTGTCGTTGAACCAAATGACGGACGACGTCTCGACGCTCGACGATCCCTTCGGGGTGATGGCGCGGACCTGATCGAGTACGGGGACTATGCCCAATCCCCAGGCCATGTAGACCATGTCGGTCACGGGCACGTGCTTGCCTCGGTAGGAGAGGTGCGTCTTTCCGGGACGTATGGCGACCTCGTCGCCCGGTCGGAGCTCGTCGCGAAGGACTTCCATCTGGGGGAGGGTGGGGGGCGTGTGTGAGATTTAAAAAAAAAAACCGAGATCGGAAGAGCGTCT
>JALLBA010000580.1:0-18375 GCA_036939675.1 Cyclostephanos invisitatus
ATTTTTTTTGACCGTTGAAACGTAGGAGCCGGTATATTTTGACTAGACCCCGTATGTACAATTAATTGGGGGACTGTTTGTCCCCTCTAATCCCCGAGAAATGCTACAACACTCGTTCAACTAGATGCCGTTGTGGGGTAAAACTTTCTTGCTGCTACCATACCACAATCATCACATCATGTCCTCGCCAACTAATAAAGGACCACAATCGTTTCCATATGATCATCTGTTCAAGCTCCTCATGATCGGGGACGCAGCCGTTGGAAAGGTGAGTGCTCTGTCTGTAGTGGCTTTAGTGCTGGTAATGTTCAGATGTTTGCGGAACCTGTCGCGATGTATATTCACGCAGGACTGACTTTGTTTGTTCCTTTTTCCCTTTTCTCATCTGCAACCATCATTGGATGCGCGTCAAATAACAGTCTTCCATGCTGATACGCTTCACAGACGATGCATTCGATGAACACATCCAATCAACCATCGGTGTTGACTTCAAAGTCAAACACCTCGAGCTTAACAATAAACGAATCAAACTTACCGTGTGGGACACCGCTGGTCAAGAGAGATTCCGTACCCTAACTTCGTCGTACTACAGAGGAGCGCAGGGGGTGGTCATGGTGTACGACGTAACGCGCCGGGATTCCTTCGATAATTTGGATCACTGGCTGAAAGAGGTCAAATTGTACAGTCCGAATAATGGCGAAGGGGTGGTGAAACTACTGGTGGGAAATAAAATTGATCTTCCAGACTGTGGTGATGGGGAGTATGAAAGACAAGTGGATAGACATGAAGCGGAGGAATGGGCTAGGAATCAGGGAATGCTATTCCTCGAGGCTAGTGCAAAGACGAGGATGGGCGTGCAAGAATCCTTCATGGAGGTAGTGCACAAGATATTGGAGGATCCAGATTTACTGTTGAACACAGTTCCCGGGAAGCCCAAGGCGTCAGTTAACTTGGCGAAGAATGGGGGGCCGGGTGGTGGTAGGGGTGTGGATCTCGATGATGGTGAAGGGGGCTACTGTTGTTGAGCACGTCATCGTGATCAGACTCAATACTACACCAGTCGACGCTCGTAGATCTGAAAAATGGGAGATGACAGTAACGAAAAGTTGACGTGTTGAGATAGACACGCGAAGGGCAGGAAGTCTCCGCCCTCACGATTGCGAAAATAACTATAGCTGATGAAAGAAATGGCATAGTGAGGTCTTTAGTTTATGTAGAGTAAATTCTTGTAGAACTTCCTTGAAAAATCTACCAAAAATCTAATTGATTCCGCATGGGGGGGGGGGGGGGTGCTCGGCGGATTATGCCTCTAAGGAGTGCTTTCTTTTACGGGGTGATTTCCTCCTTCGCGCTTCCTCAGTCCTGACCTCATCTTCCCATCTCTTCTCCAGCTCATTAAGCCTTCGAAGGTCAGCGATACTGAGATCCTCGATGTCGTCGTCTTCGGGATAGTGGCATCTTCGGTCTTTTCCGTTGTCTGCTCGATGAAAATCGATTGTACAAATTGTTATTAGAATGACCCTGGATGTAAAGAGCACTGCAAAGAAATGCATGAGAAACGTACCTGTATCAACCAGTATCTTTACAACCACACCTTCGAACCATTTGCCATCGAACTGCTTTTTGAAATGGTAACCCACAGACGCGAAAAAATCCATTGACTCGGATTCCTGTCGTGCACAATTTTCGAGCTCGGCAATGCTCAAATCCTCGATGTGGCCGTTGGCAGCGTAGAAGCATTTTCTATCTTTGTCTGTTAGAGTGCAGTATGGGAGGAACACCAACACAGCACACAAATCAGATGAAATGTCTCTAGCATAAGGAGTGCATCGACGTGATTACAAGCATGATGTTTCACTCACCAGTGTCAGTTAAAATATCAACTACCTCGCCTTCAAACCAGCCAAGATCCGTTCCACTATCATCAATCAAGTTTTTCCGGAATTTAAATCCGACTCCAAAGTCTCCGACTTCAACGTTACTGAAGACGGTTTGTCGCGCTATGTCAGAGCTAAATTCAGTGTCAGAGCTAGAGAATTCTTGTTCTATCTCGTGGGCTTCTTCAACAGCTGCAGCAAGTGACGGAGTAGTCGGAGCCGCAATTTCATCCCTTCCTTCGTGCTCTTCAACACTACGCCTAAGACTCACACGAGACGTTGGTTCAGCGCTGATGAGTAGAGAGGTCTGAACATTTTCAGCGTCCGATTTTTTCATATTTGACGCCCCCACTTCATCGAGGTCGAATACAGCTTTGTCGTTGTCGGTCGTTTGATTCTTGCTGCACTTGCCTTCGTCTTCAACTTTTGCTTTCTTACTATATTTTCTCTTCCCATTTTCAACCTGGCATGCTTGAAAAGGAGCGAAGGCGGCCTTGCGCATTAGCATGAGGTTTTTTTTAGCTTGTTCGGGAGAAGGATCGTCGTCTTTAAAGGCGCTGTGACAATCTCGGGCCAGTTCATAAGCAACCGCGGCATCTATCTTGGTGTCGAAGACCCCGATGTAACGAGATTTTCCAGCGTAGTAAAGTTGTACTTGCTGTAAAACAGATAGAACGTTGACAAAAGAGGAGTGAGATTCTTCTTTCACGGACAGTCCTGGGGAAAAAACTACTATGTCATTCTCACCCATTTGCCAGATGGTCGAACAGTAATGCCACGTGGCAATGCCTCTGCCAGTGTCTTGGCTTTCTCATAAATATCAGAACCGAATTTATGCTTCCGATTATCGTCTGGAAATTTTTCCATGACTACTTCTCTGGCCATGTTTTCGGACTTGCGACTGGCTTTAGGTGAGGTGGTGTCTTTTTCGGCCTTACGACTTGCGACTGGCATTGGTTTACAGACATTTGCCTTGGTATTGATTTTAGCTTCGACTTTGACTCTTCCAACATGTGATCTCCTTAATTCAGACAAAGCTCGGACGACATGTGCTCTCTTTGACTTGTCTTCTGTCGCAATCTTCTTCCGCTCCATTTGCTTGGATTCTTCCATCCTATTGCCCCTGTTCATATCTCCAGAAAAGGCAGCTTTGCGCATCTGATCCAGGTTCCGTTTTATCTGCTCTGGATTCGGATCACCGTCATTGAATGAGCTCATGCACTCTCGTGCGATTTCGTACGCTATCGAGGCCTCCTCTCGTGTATCGAAAAGACCAATATAGCGTGAGTTTCCAGCGTAATAGAGCTGAACTTGCTATCGGTATGATGTTTTCAAATGAAACGGTTAAGAGACGGATTGAAATAAGTTACATAGAGGATCACACAGAAACACATTGTGAAAACTCACCCACTTGCCGGAGGGACGGACTGTAACGCCGCGTTCTGTGCTGGTCGGGGCAGTGAATATTCGTGGCTTTCTATGGGCATCATCATAAATTTTTTCGTCGTCGCCACCATCATCACTCGACATTTCCTCGACATCACCTGCACTTTCATCATCTTCACTATCCTCATCTTCGATTTCTTTTGCCAAGTTGTCAATCGAAGGAACGGGTCTCACCTTAAGACCATACTTCACACCTCGTGCCTTTGCATCGAGCTCAGCCCTAATGTTGGCAAGCTCTAACCTCATCTTTTCCTCCTCACTTTTTCCACCAGGCCTCTTCGGTGCATTCCGATTGACAGTCTTGCTTTGTTCCAACGGAATGGAATACATCTCAGTGTCCTTCGGCAGATTCGCATTAAGCCTCTCTTTCCTAAATAGACAACGCCTGTGATAGCATCTTCTCCTTGATTTGTTGGGCCCCCCAAACTTCGGCTTATCGATGCACGCCCTGCATTCGCCACAATCGTCACGTTTACAGTTCTCACATGTGCCGCAGTTGAGTCCTCTAAACCTCTTCGTTGTAGGTTGGCTACTTTCCGCTTCTTCTGGTTCATCTGACAAGTCTTTCTCTACATCCTCGTCATCGTTTATGTCTTCTTCGTCGTTACTATCATCATTCCAGGGTCTTCTTTTTCCGAACGACTGAGATGTAATCGAACACAACAAATCCAAGGACGATGTCGGCTCCTTCTCCAGTACCTCCGAAGATCCACTCTTTACAACATACGGAGTATGAGACCAAGGAAAATTCGCCTCCTCTAACAGCCTCAACCGTTCCTCTGTCAGTGACGTTGATTCGTTGTTCTCGATACGTCGGCGCTGCTTACGGCATTCCTTGACAAAGTTCTTGATGCGGTTACGAGTGTCATCGTCCAATATGAGAGCGTAGTTAATAAGCCCTCCATCCTCGATGCAAGGACGTAGACATTCAAGGTTCTCGAACCACCGTTTTTCGGCATGAAGAGCCGCGATCTTCCCAGAGTAATCTTCCTCTGGTGATTCCATTCCGTCAGTTGACAGTGGCTTCGCTATAGCAGACGAATAAAATGAAGCGTCGAAAGTGGGGACAATATGCATATTGGGACATCGCCGCATGAGACACTTCTTTCTGAGACGATTCGGACCACCGAACTTCGGTTTATCCAGACAAAAATTACACTCGCCACAATCGTCACGCAAACAAACTTCGCATTTTCCGCACATCGCCTTCCGGACATAGGGGTTCTTCGGATGCTGAATAGCATAGTTATTGGGTACAGAACCCCAGGAGCCATCCGTGGTTGATATTGCCGAGGAGAGGAGATCTAGTGGCGATACGTATGTTTGATCCTCCGGTGGCATTGGGCGATGATGATCAGGTGCTGCAGGAGAAGATGGCCGCGAAGAACTGTCGATAAACGTTGACATTGCGGAGGAGAGGAGGTCCAGTGGCGAAGGCATTCTTGGCTCTTGTGATGCCCCAACTTGTTGAGTAACAGTAGTCGGCGAAATCTGCTGTTTATGAGGAAGACTCGTGAATGGGTCCAATTTTGACGTACTGGTGCTGGGGCTCACGCACTTTCCGCCGTTCACTAGAGTCTCGTCAAACGGTATTCCGTAGTAGTTCATTTCCTTCATAAAATCCTTCCTGCGGACGCTTGGCGGCAGCTGCACATGTTCATTGCAGATGTAAAACACGCAGTGACAAAACATCTCGTAATCGCGTGGTAGGGGAATGGCCATGTCGCCGACGCGCATGGCGGAGCGCGTTATCGCGGCAATCTTGGAGCCCTCATGTTTCAAAAGAAACTCGGTTGGAACTTGGACAACGGTGCCTCTGAGATTGAACTTAACTTGTTCTTTCGGAGGAGTTTTCTGCATTCCCTGGGGCTCAAAGCGCAGTAAGCAACCTGGTGGCAACTTAGAAACTTTAGGATTGATGACAGGAGACAACACGATTCTTTGGTTGCTGTTACCATCCCTATCCACGGCTTCGGTGTTTTCGACGCCGTTCGTATTCTTGTCGATTGGTGAACTGGCACGGCTCCCGGTCATCAACATCATAGCAGCTGCGGCAACAGAGTCAGCAGCTGACGAAATTGCGTCTTCGTGGTCGTGAGGTTGAAGCGGGGGCGTCACGTCTGGGGCAGCCGAAGGAGGAGTAGCCTCGGAGGACCCGAAAAGAACGGAAGGAATTTGGAATGGTTGCAAGCCCTCGAGGCTCATCCTAGGACGATGTATTGGCGCGATATCATCGTACATATGACGAGGCGCGTCGGGAAGTGTGTCCAATACTTCGGATGGAAGTGGATCACGTTCTGTCAGGCCGTGTCGTTTGCGTAGTTCGATCATCATCGGACGCCAGAGCCTACGGCGATTGTTGCTGCAAAATAATATAAGAAATAGGCAAAAAAAAATAGGTCAGGGGGTGAATGTGCAGAGGCGGGGGATAGACAAACCAGCAGCGCAAATGAACGTACACAAACCAATTTTTCAGTTGGGGTTTTTCCAGACCGGTGGCTCGAGACAGATCGGCATAGTTCTGCTCCGACGGATAGGGCTGTTCGATGTGCTGCCTCGATAGCAACCACGACCTGAGATAGTCGACTGCCACCTGATTCAACTTGGGATGGCCACTGCGGTCTTTCCTCTTATTGCCCGATGATACAGAGTCGGGCGACTCGTTCGAGCTGGACACCGAAAGCGATGCATTTTCAATATCTTCCAATGACTTCCATGCGTCGTTCCCGGAATTCGCAATCGACTCGGAGTGGCGTCTCGACGTTGAATTATACTCGACAGTGTCGACGTAGCGATGATCCTTTTCGGGGTCATCGTTCGGCTCGGGGGGAGCGGATCCAGGTTCATGGTCGTGGTGAGACTTCGCGGATAACGAGAGCAATAGATTGACCTCCTTGGAGCCATCGAGGCGCTCCTCCTTGGATTCGGCGCTCGCCCCCGCGACTGTGGAGGGGGATGTCGCTCGATCCTCGCTTCCCGCGTCGAGCGCGACGGTAGCGAGGGTGGCAGGGGGGGCGGAGGATCGTTTGGCCTTTTCGAGGGCCGCCAGCACCTCGTTGGCGCGTTTTTCCTTGGCGTCCAATGAGTCCCTGATCTTGGTAAAAGGGGGTATGTTATATCCCTTGGAATGCATCCCCTCGGTACGGTCCCTCGTCTTTTGTTGTTGCTGGTCCCCAGTATCATCCGCCCCCTTCGCGCCGGCGTGCGCGGCCTCCCATTCATCGAGATCGAACACCTTCCCCTGCTCCCGCTGATGGGGCCGGTGATGGACGGCGTTGCCGTTGTTGCGATGTTGCATCGCCGAGTAGTACTCGGTGGCGGTGGGTGACTTGGGACGCTGGTACCCGTTGTAGGGTGCGACGGGATCGGGATCGACGTACTTGGGCGGCAAACGCGGGACGGCGATAGCATTGCCCCACCGGTAGTTAATATTGGGCGTCGGAACCATACTCTGGAAGGCGCGTTCCGTTTCGCCCTCGCTCGCCACCGCTCGTGTCTCCTCGCCGCCGTCTTTCGTCGGGGCCGCGCCATCATTCGCCTCCCTCCTCTTCAATATGCCCCGCAAGAACTCCTCGACGCCGCCGTCCTCGGACGATATCGAAGGATCATCCTCCTCGACCCCCCCCTTCGACGAAATGCCATCGTTGTCTTCTTCGTCGTCGTCGCCTCGCCAGCGGCCGTACCCCTCTTCCGTCGTCGTCCCGTGTCCTTCGACCCCCGGTGGCGCGCGATGGTCGCTGCGCACCACGACCTTATTGTCGTCGTCGTTGTCGTCATGGGCCACCAGAGACGAGGCAGCATCGGCGCTTGAGTTGAACAGATTGATCAGCAGACCAGCCTCCTTTTATTTTCGCGCACAGGGCAGCGGGGGGGGGAGGGGGGGAGATGGTTTGAAAAGGGAGAGGGTGGGAGATGGGGGGAGAGAAAATGAGGGGGGGAATTGGGTAAAATTGGATGAGAGGATGGACTTTTCAGAGCGAGTAACACTAACGAGTCGAGGGAGCCCGACCGCATCCAGGTATTTCGGCGCCCCACTGTGAAAATACTTAGATACTAACCCACGAAAAGAAAAAAAGCAGAAGCAATGACGGGGGAAAAAAAAATAACATGAAACTCACCCCCTCGACGGCGTTCTTCGCGCATCCCGGACCAACCTCCTCGACGGCCGCATCGTCCGACGACTCGAGAGCGGCGGCGTGATCCCTAGTCGATGGCATAGCATTGAGAATGCCGTCGCGAGGGGCGGTGGCTCCCCCCGCGAGGCCGCCGCCGCCGCCGCCTCTCGACGACGACGACGGGCCGGGAGATTGGCAGTGGGCTTCCCCTCCCCCCCCTCGTCGTTGGGGTACGATAGAGGAGGAGGACGAGGACGGCGCGGCGGTGGTAGCGATGCCCGAGAGGGGCGGGGGGGGAGAGACGATAGTAGCGGCAATGCTGACATCGGCGTGGACGACGTCCGCGGATGGTCGCGACGACGGGGCCACAGATGACGCGATGTTATTGGCATTGTTGGCGAGCGCGGGTGACGGGGATGAATGGGAATACGATGCGACGGTGGGGGGGGCGTCGATCGGCGGCGTGGTCGTCGTGGCGGACATGGTGGCTCCTTCGGGTGATTCGGTCATTGTTTCACACATGGAACATATGATGGGATCAGCGGTTGTCGTCAAAATAAAAACGAATGAGGCGACGAGGCGGTGCACGCAAGATATTTCATGAAAGCGGCTTGCGTAAACCGTGGAAATAGAACGTAGGTAGGCTTTCACGGAGGAGTTAGTAATGATGACGCGCGCCAGCCGTTCTCAGCGCCCTTCTCTCTTCAGCAAAAAAAATGGTGGCGGCAATGACGATAATATTTGGGGTGTATGATAGGTACACGTAATTTACGTTCATAATGATGTATTACTCCTACACTCTACGACATTCCACATAGGAGTACGATAGAAGATAGAGTGAGAGGGCAGCTGGCTCTAGGCTAGAGAAAGCAGCTGAAATAAGTGACCATCATCATCTATCACCATTATGCGTCTATGTTGGTAGTACTATTTGTTTGTAATGGATCAAGAATGAGGTATACGATGTCATGGTAATATTAATTTTAGTTGCTTTGCTGGATCATCATCGTTGATAGTGTCATCCGTCACCCCTCGCCTTGGCCCGACGTTGTCACAGTCAAAGCCCCATCATATCACTAAAAGAAAGAGGCATTATTTATTAGTTGCTTTGCTGGATCGTCATCGTTGATGGTGTCATCCGTCACATTGGCGCCAACGTTGTCACAGACTGGCACATTCCTTGATCAAACAATAGGAGCTAAGAGTAAAATAGATGATAAAATATAAGCGATTCAATTCAAGTCCACCCAGGCGATGCAATCGACATGATATGTGGACCCGGAGTATCATGCAGGTGACGCTTCGCGCAATCCCTGCCGTGTCAGTTCAAAAGGTATCTTAGTCCGCCTCGAAACTAGACTCTTCGTCAATTTAGCCACGCGGATGGATCCACCATCGTCGCCCAACAGCTCCCCTTGTTGCAATTTGTGCGGATCGTCCTCGTGCTCTAGAACGACCCTCGTCGTGGCACAATACTGCCATGCGGTACCCAGCGAGGCTGTGTATTCACCGTCGTTGATATGCAAGGTGCGATTACGTCGATGGCTGCCCATTCCGCTGGGATTCGGCATTCCGGAGCCGACCTGATTCACCACCACCACGGCCAATTCATAATCATGCGCCAACCGTTTCAGGATTTTGGCGATCTGGAAGATGGCGGACGCTCGACGGGATGCCGCATGCGCGGACGTACCGATCTCGTAATCGCGACGTAATGGAGCGGCTATGCTATCGACGACGATGAGTCGGACGGGCAATCGCCTCGTGGATGCGGCATCCGCATCTGCTACTCGTTCGCCACCACCCACCCCGACTTCCGAATTTCGCAGCATTATCTCCCCCTCGATTTTTCCCAACGCGTCGAGCAACTCGCGCGTCGTGAGCAGGCGATGTATCGTCACGTTTTCCAACACGAGCCGCGCGAGGTCATTGGCACGTCGAGGTCGATCCTCCCCCTCGCGATCATTCGAATCCGAATATGACGGCATCGTCGTCCCCCCCTCGAGGGCGATTTCGCGCAGCCGATGCAAATTCATCTTCCTCTCCGCGTCGATGTATATGGCGCCCCCTCCTGCGATGGCGGCGGATACCGTCAACTGCTGGGCCATGTGCGTCTTACCCGCCCCCGCCCTCCCGACGATCTCGACGATGGATCCTACGGGGATGCCACCCCGAAGACATGAGTCGAGGGTCGGTAGGCCCGTTGGTATCTTCCCAACGACGCCGCCTCCGGGGGGCGATGATATCGCGTCGTCGACGTCATCGTGGCTCGCTGTCCGACGATCGTCCCCGTCGAACCCCGCACGCGTCCGTCGACACAATTCCAACGCCGAGAGGGGCGCGGCCGCGCACTCTCGATAGATGCGCGATATCAGCCGTTCGCATTCCACGTGCGTAAGACACGGATCGAGGATCCGCAGGAGCGTCGGGGGGGGGATGCTCAGTACGTCGCGTATCGTCGAGACGGCGGCTCCGGTGCCGCTCCCGCCGCCGCCTCGGCAGAGGAAGTCGGCGGCGTGGGATGCCGATAATTTGGACAGTATCCGTTCGCGCAACGAGGCGGGGTCAATCGGATTGGCGATCGAACGGGGGCCGGATATCAACTTCACAAAGACGCGAAGCGGGAGGTGGGAAATCAGGCGATCGTTGCTGCTGCTGCCGCTGTTGTTGATTACCATGGCGTTGCTCAATGTTTATGAGAGTTAGGTAAATTGTTTCGTTTGCCGTAGCCCCGATATTTTTTCTCTTCTCTCTCTTGAAAAAATTACGGTATTTGGGTTTTATAAATATGATTTATTCACTTCTACCTAATGGTTAGGATTGATACCGTTGTCAACCCCGTGGCTTGTCCATGGACAGAGCATGGTGTGATTGTTTGGAGCTGACAGAGGAGGGAGAGAGAGAGAGAGCAGGGGACTGGCAGAACGCACAACAATATGTATGATGGCGAATGAAAACATCATGACATTCTCCAAAGAAGAGGCACATTGGTCATCCTTTCGAAGTGCCGTCGCCGGCCTGCAACACGCATTGACGGAACTGTCTTTTTCGGTTGAACCAGAGACCGAACGCAGTAGTAGCACAGAACGAGAACGACACGTGGATGATGTCAATTCTAATATAAAATATGATAGACGCATTACTGCTCCGAGGAACAGACAGCCTCAGTCGGGTTCGGATGATCTATGTAACGAAGACGCGACTACACGTTATCATCCGCATTATTTATCCGAAGATCGATGGGATGATGGGAACATGGAAATAGACGAGTCTCGACATCGACATCTCGAATTGATAGGCCTGGAAGAGGTGGAAAAGGGCGCATGCAGCATGAATAATTACGTCAGTAACGAGCTCATCCGCCCGCCCCATTCGTCCGTACAATCGTCACATGCAATCGTTGCACTGTCAATAACCACGCAGCAGCTGGCGGAAACGAGGTTCAAATTGGCACTAACAGAATCGGAAAGAGACGAGTTGGAATTCAGACTGATGCAAGGTGGGTGAGATCCGTAATGGTACTAACTCCGATGGATCGATGCAAGCTCCACCCTTACTTCTGCAGATGCAGAGCAATGCTCAATAATACCTCTCTGTTTGAATTCGACACTATAACATTCCTTTCCTCATAATATTCTTTAGTGACTACAAAGTCATTATCTATCAATTAGAATTGGATGGCATCAATTGAGAAAACTCTTCGAGAAACTGGACAGAGTACCTTTCCCTCCCTTATTTGTTAGTGATATCAGAGTCAATAAGAATTGGATGGCTATCATGCTGATGGGACAGAGCTGATGGGACAGACTTAACTTTAATAGCGTCATTTAAGAAGTTTGACGGGTAACCCATCTCCATGTTCGTTTGTACCACCGATTCCTTTCCTCCCTCTCCTTCTTCCGTCGCTCCAATATCTCCTCCGGCCTCTCGATCCGCTTTGTGTTATCGAAATCGACAGTCTTTATCCTTTTGTTCAATTTCTCCATCATTTGATCGCGTTCGGCATCGAGTCGGGCCTGTCTCTCGGACTTACTGACAAAACCCTTCGATTTGTCACGGTCGATGTTCTTCCCCTCGAGGCCACTTTTCAGTATTAGGGATGCGCCGACGCTGAACAGCAGGAAGGGTAAACCGGCCTTGACGAAGAGGTGGATGTTTGAAGGTTGTTGTATCGGCGAGAGTCGCGTTGCGATGTTGGGATTTGTATTGGTATGGACAAATTTGTATTGGTCATGAAATGACTTCAGGGATGCCGATGGGGGAGGAGGATCGTCAACCATCGAGAGATGATTGAATGAGGCTATCTGATCTCGAGTCCAATGTAGCAGACGGCAACGAACGCCGATTCTTGCTCGGGTGGGATGCCTGAATGCCGTTGTTGCGATCATGCCAGTTTGATGATGATGTGGCAACTTTTTTGGCGGGAATCTGAACACCAAGTGCCTCGCTTGGTGTCAGAATCTCTCACGGAAGAACACTATGACATTCCATGGCTCGTGCTTCATCGCCCGCCCCAGTTCAGTGATCCAATAAATAAATCACCGCTGCATTCGCCACGGCAGAATGCGAATCTATTCTCTAGAAAAGAAGTAGAATCAAGATGATACGTCCCTGGTTGCGTCGCGCCGGACGAGTTTGCTCAGAATCTACGACAACTTCCGCGGTCCCACCAATCCTACCTTTGCGGCGGTTGACTCTGTCGAGCACGTTATATCGATCTACACTAGGCATTCATTCTCAGTGCTTTTTGGCTACTCACATGACACCTACGCGGTTCATTCACCGTCATCGAGAGACACCCACATCGAAACGTTGTCCCGACGCAAAAACCGCATTAGCGCTTTCGGGACTTAAGGCCGGTGACACCATTGCCGTCGGTGGATTTGGACTCGGGGGGATACCTGAGACGCTGCTGAATGCATTATCGTCTCAGAATGTCGGCCTGTCGAGCTTGACGGTGGTGAGCTTAACGGCCGGAGTTGATTCCTTCGGATTGGGCAGGCTCTTCGAGGCTGGGAAAGTGAAGCGCGTGATAAGCTCCTATGTTGGAGAGAATAAGGTGAGCTTTCTAGTTGAGCAATGATCGCAAATTAAGGCTCTCAACGCATTCGATGGCAAGATTAATCATTGCAAAACTTCCTGCGCTAGAACTTTGAGCGCATGTTTTTCAGCGGCCTGCTGGAGGTAGAATTGGTGCCGCAGGGAACGATCGCTGCTAGACTACGCGCGGCTGGGAATGGAATGCCGGCTATATTCACGCCAGCTGGAGCAGGTGAGTATCTGGCACAAAACTAACAACCGCAACAATATCTTTTCGCGGATCGATGACATCATATGCATAAATCTCTCTCCTTAAGGAACGATGTATGCAAACGGAGGCATTCCTCTGAAATACGCACCTGATGGCTCTGTGGCGATTGTGAGCGAACCTAAATCGACACAGGTTTTCGACGGAAAAGAATATGTTATGGAGTATGCGCTCCGCCCAGAGGTCAGCCTCGTTAAGGCCTGGAAAGCAGACACTCGAGGAAACTTGATCTTTAGAGGTACATCTCAAAATGCAAATCCGGATTGTGCTGTAGCAGGGAAAGTGGTGTTGGTAAGTGGTCATATCAGCGTTGTCAATAATTATTTCATTGAGTCAAATACATATTTTTGAGTCTTGTCGAATGAACGTAGGCCGAAGCTGAAATTATTGTCGAAGCGGGTGAGCTTGATCCCGATGACATTCACCTCTCGGGCGTGTATGTTGACTACCTGATCCAGGCGGAAGACAACGAAAAAAGGATTGAAAGATTGCGGCAAACGGTCGCTGGCCAAGTGGCCGATATTTCGGGGCCTCGAGGTAGGATTATTAAGCGGGCAGCGAAAGAATTCAAAGATGGGATGTACGTTAATTTAGGGATAGGGATACCCACAATGGCCTCTAGCTTTATTCCGGATGGAGTCCACATTGAACTACAGGCGGAAAATGGTTTAATGGGGCTAGGACCTTATCCAGATCCTTCCATCGGCCAACAAGGCGATGCGGATTTCATTAATGCGGGCAAGGAGACAGTCACTGCGATCCGAGGCGCAAGCTCTTTCTGCAGCTCGGAAAGTTTCTCCATGATACGAGGTGGCCACATAGACCTTACTATCCTAGGGGGGATGCAGTGTTCAAGTTCAGGAGATCTTGCCAGCTTCTTCATCCCGGGCGTTCTCCTCAAAGGAATGGGAGGGGCGATGGATCTGGTGAGCTCGCCGAGCACAGTAATCGTAACCATGGAACACACCGCAAAAGACGGCTCTCCAAAGATATTGAAGGAGTGCACTCTGCCTCTCACTGGCAAGGCTGTCGTGGATAGAATTATCACTGAGATGTGCGTATTTGACTGCGACAAGAAGAACTTGCAGAATGGAGGCTTGACCCTCATCGAAATTGCCCCTGGAATAACAATAGATGATGTTCGAGCGGCAACAGGATGTTCCTTTGATGTAGCAGATAGTGAAATTCCAATAATGGCCGAATAGATAGACTATCCCAGAAGTCTTATGAAATTACATGCCCTTTACACTCTGAATCTCAAGAAGTTCTCGGAATCATGCAGCGTTTACATGCCTCAGTCTGAATATTTGAAGTCAATAGTGGACGCATTTCATGTGTGTCTGGAGCCTGTACCACAGCAATTCTAATTATTTGCCAAGGCATTCCTGGCCCTCACCCGTCACCCAAAAAACACAAGGGTTATGTAACAAAATAAACTCTGTGTGTATTTTACACCCGCTTTGATCTGGGAGTCCTTCGTGCGGACGGTGTCTCTGATGTTAGCCAGCGCGTCGTTGTTCGTGACAGATGTACTCGCGAGTTTCGCGATGTAGTCCTTGATCTTGTCGCGGAGGTCGGCCATGCTTGTGTTTAAGCCTATTGGGTACGAGAGACAGACTTGCCTCTGGTTTTCTATCTTTTGGTGGGTTGTCGCATCGATCATTGGAAGCGGTCCTGCACAATTAGGATGGCCCGCTCGCGACGACCTCACCACGAACCAGAGGAGAGATCATTGCAATGGTCATTGTTTGACAATTGCATCCCCTCGCAAGTCGAAGGGCCCCGATACTACGGCAATAGAATAGAAATTTTTACACCATGGCCTTCAACAACTGGCACGACTTCTTCGTCGCCCGCGTGGAGAACGAAGCAGGAAACAAGAACACGGCTGTCTTTTCAGCCGCCTGGGCCCAAGCGAACGCGAACGACGCCAAGATTGCCCTGCTCACCAATGACGCAAGCACAGCTTTCCTTGCCGTGGACGCATCCAACAACGTCGTCATCGTCCACAATGTACGGAACTTTGGCGGGACGATCCTTCACCCCGCTCATTGTTTCGGGGCGCTCATTGGAAATGGACATATCACATCCCCGGTCATCATTGATGAATCATCATTTCTTCGCCATGTGAATGCCGCCGCCCCCCGTACCATCAAATCATCGCCTGCCTCACCAAGGCAGAGATAGAAGGCCTCCACCACCCAAACCAATGAGCAGCCTACACATTCCATGGGATCGCTTCATTCCTTCCAGCCCCCTGGCTTCTCGAGGCAGTCTCAGGTGCAAACACATCTGACCCGGCCTCCCTTATCTTTGCCGCATCCGAAGCGGCAGCCAACTTTGACATCGAGCACGACGGCGACCCCAACTACCTTGTCAATTCAGAGGAGCAACTAATGGACTTCGCCATATGGGCATGGTGCGCGATAACGGGAAAAATCACTCATCTAGTTTACTTGGTCGATCCTAATGACGAAAACCTATGCACTTACTTCGATGACTGCCACACCTCGATCTTCCAACGATACGAAGCGCAAGGCGTTCGATTCACTCTCCTAGCTGCCCCAGCAGGTCTCCCACTGGCTGTAGACCCAAGCATTGCACCCGGAGGATTTTCACCTGACGTTTTCAATTTTCTGGGAACATCCATTGCCTGAAGCCGACACCCTGGAAGCGATCACCACCACCAACGAAAACACTCTGAGTTTCCAACGCGACAAGGAGAACAAGAAAAAGGATTGTTTCAACATATTCCACCCATCCGTCAAACAAATGATCCTATTCGCATCGTCGGTCGACTTCGAGGACATCCCCACTGTAACCGAAGATACTTGTGAACGTTTCATCAACACAACTTCCCAGGGAATACAGGAGTTAAGCATGCAGTTCAGAGCAATGGACCTCGGCGAAATGGCATATGTGACCGGACTCACCCTAAACCTCGACTCGGGAAAGTTCCTCTACTCGGTCCGCCACAACCCAAGTAACTTCAGCTGCTTCTCGGTCCACGAAGGCACCCATCTCGATGAAGAAGAGCAGCAGCAACGTCAGCTCCTCCTCCACCTCATTGAAACCAAAGGGAAAGGGCCGTCTATCAAAGAAATCAAGTCAATGAACAAGCAGATCCTCAAGGCGCCGACGAAGTATGAAGAGATGATCACCCAATTCGGATTTTTCCGTTGTCTCTACCAAATGTTTTTTGGGCAGTTCAGCTGGCCCACCAAGTCAATGAAGTCACTTTTAGAATTATTAGAAAATAGCAAAAGCTCATTCAAGGCAAGGGAACGCACCGATACAAGGTTCTGCAGCAAGTTCATGTACGCGGTCGACACGTGCTACCAACTGTTCCTCGAGAGTTGCATGATGCAGCCCGCACGAAACAGAGTTGACGACAATGCCCTCAACTTCAACCTGCTAATCGAGATGGTCCGCTATGGGACTTTCGACCTCCGACACCCCTCAGTCTTCTCCACCCCCCAGAAACCCAAGGCCAACGAAGCAGCAGGAATCGAGAAGAGAAAGGGAAACCAAGATGTTGCGGAAGGAAAGAAGTAGAAGGAGCAACAACAGCAGAATGGAGAGCAAAGGGAGCAGAAGAATCGAGTCACAAATCCCGAGCCACCCATTGAGGCATTCAAGTTGTGACTGGGAGAGACCTGGGCACGAACGTTTGCACACAAAAATGTCAGCGGACGCGTAACTTGGAGCTCAGGCCCGGAGAACTGCAAGATGTGCCCCCATTGGTTCATAATGAACCAGTGTTCTGATGATTGCTTCCACGCCGCAAGCCATGTCAAGGAACGTGATGTCCCTGCCGACAAGTTGGCCGCCTTCTCAGCATTCATGGCAACAATCCACAGCACCAACAATTGACTTCTCTGGTCGGGGCCTAGCGGCGTCCGACCCCCAAAGAAACCCCCAGAAGAAGCAAGATGCGGAGAGCTCCTCACAGAAGAACCGCCACACCTCGGTCACCGTTCAGTATCAACCATCCCAACAAGCACCCACCAATCCCCAAGCACAATAGCACCACGACACAGTTTGACTCCTCGTGCATCCCATCACGCATCACCATCGCCATCACAAAACAAGCCACCTCAACAACCATTGTCAGTCCCGCTCTCCATCCCGGACACACCGAGCCGAACTCCATCATCACCTGCACCACCAGATTCTCACCTAGGGGTCGCAGAGAGCATTATAGGTGAGAGCAACATTGCAAAACGTCACTCACCCACAACGCTCACCCCGGTCCCCAAAGCGGAAAAGACATCATGCCGTTCCTCCAGATGACACATCATCCTGATTGGAAGCCATCCCTCCCAACAGCCACGATCACCACAAAATGTTCGATTCCTCCAGATTGGAAGTCATCAACAACACCATCACCACAACAGCAAGTCAACATTTTTGGCCGTAAAACATGGTCGAAAAAGTTTGAGCAATAATCAACTCCCCCTCCCCAACTTCATCGCAACCACTCTTTGCGTTCGAATTGAGCAGAGAGGCCGCTTTGAGAAACTACTGTGTGTTAAAGTGTTTCAGGTTGTGCATCACTCAAGCACTCGACGCACAACAGGACTCACCACTAGGTTTCGGGTCCGAATTCCGAAAAGCAGCGACATTGCGGAAGACAACGTCGATGATGACGAATACAAATCTTTTTAAATTGTTGATGGTAGTTATGCTCTAATAGACAAAAAGTCATCTTTGAGTATGTATAGTACTTTAGGAGCCAAACATGTTCTCAGGGCTGTACTAATTATGGTACATAAGCCTTTTCGTGAGGCACATGACCTCGGCTGTAGTAACTAACATGTTACCTAGGTCGCATAATTCACTCAAGCATAGTAAGATGACATCAAATGCTTTTGCCTTGAATAATTTGCTTATTGGGCCCTAACTCACTAGCAAAAAGTATCTCTTTGGTCATTCACTGATGACTCTAGTTAAGAAGCTGTGCTTGGATAAGCCAGCTCATGACTGATTTTAGCATAAAATGACAATTAAGATTAAGGCTTTAACAAGTAAAGAAAATCTTTCTTTAGATTGACTTAGGTCTATCTAGGGCTGTTCCAGAATTTATTAGACCTTTCCCATTAGCAGTTAGAGAAGCCCAAACATTATGGGGTTCCTACAAGAGGAATCTCTCTCTTTTAATTGCCTTTTTGCATGAACAGCTTTACAACTATTTTGGTTTGGGCAGGAACGATGAAACTCCCACCCATAGACTATCTACATAGTCATAGGTATCATAACGTTGACACAACAGACAACCCAACCATCTCCACCATGGTGAGCTTCCGCTCCCTCCAGCGGCACGGATTTAATACTTACTCCCAATCCAGCACAAAACGACATGGACGAGGGGTTGGGGGGGGGGGAGGACAAAACAATTTAACCAAATCCATTAACTGTTAGAGAATGAATTAATTTATTAGTTGCTCTATTATCTACGATATAATAAAATGAAACAAAATTGATGGCAAATGTGACGACCATGCCACCGGGTTGACCTAGGCGGGTGGATAACTTTTCCCCTGAAGTGAAATGTTACTAGTGAAAATGAGGTGACATGTAGTTCAGGTCAGGAAGAGAAAATTATGAGCTTATTTTAATGCTTAAAAAT
>JALLBA010000581.1:0-16055 GCA_036939675.1 Cyclostephanos invisitatus
AATGTTGAAGTGCGTACATGCGTACTTGCGCACACGCTCAAAGAAATCACAGCCTTAAATCTCGTAACGCGAGGCCGAAATATGAGGTGAGTGGTTTTTCACTATTTTCCCATCCTTTCCCATATTTTAGCTATTTTCCATAAAATATTATCTCCCTAACACTTATCAAACACCGCCGCCCCCCTGCTCGTCCTCGTCCTCTGCCAACCCGATCCGTCGCACCGCCTCGTGCTCCCCTTGGACAGAGCAGAGCCGATAGAAGAAGATGATAGCTCAAGGAGAACCGATGACTATCGCCACGCTCTTTTCCTTCGCTAGAACTTCATGGTAACTAATTACGTGACGACACGACCAGACGACTGACTAAAGTCCCAACCGCCAACTGGTGTCGAGAATTCAAGCCATGGACTACTACCCGGATCGCATCGCCGAAGATGACGACGACACACGAGAGAGACTCGCAGGAAAAGATGCTCTGATATCCAGCTGCGGTGAAAGTCCGAGTACTATCGATGTTATTGCGAATGATGCGGTTGAACGAAATCATGACAATATGGCAGCTCTGATACAAAATGAGCGTAATCGTCGACTTGGGGTTCGAGAACACGCAGATACGAACAATGGGCAGCCCTCCCCCCAGCTCACGTCTTGCATTGAATTACCACCTTCGTCTTATCCCGTTGGGGTGCTAGGAAATATCAGGGGCTGGTTCGGGGGCGGGGTTGGTGCGGTTGCAAGTGGTTCTAAATCCACGCCGGAGAAGAAAGCACCAGAGATTTCCGCACAATCCTCGGCACCTGTCAGTCACACACAAAGTAATAAGACGAATTTCTCCAGCGATGATTCCTCTTCCTCTTCTTCCGACGAGACATCCGATGATGACGACGACCACTCGTCGAGCCAATCTTCTGACGCTTCCGACAGAAATTCAAACCTCACTCCTCAAGAAAGGGCCCGGGCGCGTGCTTTGCGATACCTCTCCGACTCCTGCGTCGATGCGGGACGGAAGGCAAAGACGGCATCTTATGTTCGGGGACTGGAACGATTGGACTTGAAACGACGGAGGGATCGATATGAGAAGGAGTTGGTGATCGTCGAGGCGGAGATGTATAAGGATCGTGAGCTGAAAAGATATTTCGACGAGAAAGATGTCATATTGTCGATGGCAGCTGTTTTAGTCTGGGAAGTACCACGTAGCGCTGGCAGTGGTTTAGGGGAAGACGTCACTGGCAACGAGAGTTTCATGGCATATGAAGAATATGCTAATGCAATGAGTGCCAATGGTCGACAACCCTCGCTGTGGGATGATAAGGGAGCCGTTGAGATTTATGAATCCTCTCTTCAAAGTCGTTTGAAGGACGCACAGGAGCGAGCGCGTTCCCTCGATAAACGACTTGGCGTATTGGAGCAGGCAGGTGATGACATCATTAGCTCGTTGTGTGAGGATTTGGCCGAAGTCACTGAGCACTCAAGTAAAGTCGAAGCCCGATACGTCAAGAAAGGGAAAGAATTACGACGCAGACGACGAAGAAAAGAGTTGCTCTACCGTAGCAGGATAAAACAAGCGGAGTTGCGTGTTCGAAGATTAGAGGAACGGCTTATGATTGTTAGCGACGATCAAAATTTAAACGATCAGATCATCTGTGCCTACAGTTGCGACACATCCAATGATGGTTCGACCAACTCTGGTGATGATGACGAAAATGACGAGGTGTTGTTAGAGAAGAAATTGTCAGCAATCAAAGCGAAAAATGTGCAGGATAAGATTCAACACAAAATAGAAGTGGAATCTATCCGGCGTCAATGCGAGCAGTTGAAATTGCGTCTATCGGTGGCGCGGTTGGTCATGGAAGGAGATGACAACCTCCGTGAGTACATGGCACTCTTGGAACGACAACGCAAAAATTGCATTTATAACAGCTTCATCGATCGAGACTTTTCTAGGTCAGATAGAGATCCCATCCCTGCTCCTCCACTTCACATTACCCGAGCGCGTGCGAAGCTGCTGAAAGTCGTTCATCTTGAATGTATATATGAACAACGGCTCTCTGTTTCTAAAGCTTTCACTGATGCAACTATCAATGCACTTGATCAGGAGCTATTAGAAAGGGAATCAGCCGCACAAAAGATGGAAGTTAGGTGCTTGAATGAACTTCTTCTGATTGATGTTGAAATCAAAGACATTGTTCAAGAAACGAGTGATAAATTGTCAGAGCTTGAGTCAGAAGCGAATGAGCTGGAGGATGCCATGTTGGCTTGTGTCGCTCAAAATCAGACCGCTGGAATTGGTGACTTGCTTGCTGTTTACGACACCTGGACTGATCAGAAAGAAGACGCAAGTGCAGTAAATGATGACAAACTGATAGACGGGAAAAACTATGTGCAACACTTTGAGCTAGAAAAACAAATTAGTGATGTTGACTCACCTGCAGATGATAGCATTGACGACAATGAGCTCCATAAGCCTAATGCGTCTCCTCGTGACAAGGTCAAGAACAACGAGCAGGTAGAACACGACTCGATAACAGATGCCGACACGTTGAAGATTGGGTATAATACTGCTGATGTTAAGTCGTTGTCTTCAGATGATCGTCACAATTATTTTGATGTGATTCTAAAATACCCCCACACCGATGCTGGCTGCTTTTATAAGATGAATGATGACGTCGGAGATGAAGCTACCGGAGGTTTGTCCGCCCCTGAACTAGAAGTGGGAACTTTCTCGTCGCCAACGGTGGAAAATTCATATGAATCTGGCGAGGCATTCCTCAAGCTGAACGAGGGAGTTATGAATGCATGCGTAGGGCGCAGAGAGAGCGATATTGCTGACAGTGAAGTTTCCATCTTTGAGGGAAATCATGAGGTACCACAGCACCACCTACAAAATGAGACGCATTCAACATTTGCAAGCAATCAAAATGCCACAGCCATATATGCATTAGAAGGTAGTAACGATGAACTGAAGATACCACAATTCGGCATCTCCGCCAATATGACTGATGTAAAAGTCTGTTCCGATAACAAAGACGAATATTTTGACGAAAAAGGAAAGAAGCTATGCACGGTCGATTCTCAGAAAGAGGCTGTGCTCCAATCACTTAAGCGCGAGCTCTATTGCATACCAGCGAAGCGAAGTGCTACAGCCGAAGATGCATCAGAAGGTAGCAACAATCGATTGAACTTACCACTATTCGACATTCCTGCCGATGAGACTGCTATAAAAGTCTGTACTGATAACGGAGATGAACATTGCGATGTAAAAGGAAAGAAAACAAGCACAGAGGACTCTCAGAGAGAGGCTGTGCTCCAATCACTTGGGCGTGAGCTCAATTGCACACTAGCTGAGTATCAGACATCATACGACTTGTCAACGTCCCATGAAAGAGTTGAGCAACTCAATTACATGAACGATCTTGTTGTGGCTATTGCCAAAGTGAGCGGATTAAGAATAGAAAACGTAGACAAGACTGGTACTGATCTGCAAAGGTTGAAAAGTTGGTCTTACAAAAAGTCGCGATTGTCATCAGAGAGAGAACACCATGAAAGGAAATGCTCAAATAAGAAAAAGAAGAATACAATTAGGCAGCATCATGGCAACTTAAGAAATTCCAAGGCAAATGAAGGACTAGATCGCTCAGGGCCCGCCATGAAACTTCATTCCCGACCTGATTCGCTGGACCATTCACTAGTGTGGTGATAGGGAGGTGTGAGTTAGTGTTTGCTATTTCAGCAAAGATGAGCGAGATATAATTAGGTTCTTTCACCCAAACATATCACAAATCTACCATATCATCCCCTTTCGCAGCCATTTGTCAATGATGGGTTCAATTTACTGAGAAAATCCAATTTTTCATCAAAAAAATAGAAGGAACGACACTTGAGCTCGATACCACTAAATAATGGACAAAATTAAACCAAGTAAACATAATTGTTGCTATCTCTTTAGTATGGGTGTCAACTTAGGTGTTTGATGACACTGTTGAGAGGTTATCACTAGGGCTATGATAGCCAAGCTTAACGGCTGATTGTGAAGGACAGACGATGTATCTGTGTGAGTGACGGTGCTCCTTGAGCACAACCAATGTGATAATCCAACGCTATGTAGATAAAACCTCCCATAATTAATCTATCCGATTGATTGTCATATGGATGTTCGTGTTGCTGGTCCGGAGGATGCACATGGCCATTCATCAGTTTATCCAGACCCATGGACACGTCTATGTTTGACGTTGAAAATGGTTGTTGTTGTCTATGTTTGAAAGCAGTTTTGGCTCTACGCACGTCTATGTTTGACGTGGCCAGTAGAATGTTGTGCGTCTATGTTTGATGCTGTTGCTCGTGCGCATTCACGTGATGGCTCTTGTCTCGTGCGTTTGGGCATGAGATCTCCCTCATCGACTTAATTGTCTTCGTCGGTAAATTAAATGACTACTTTAATGTCTATGTTGACGTTTATAGTTAATTGTTGCATCTATGTTTAACGCAATGCACACGATCTTTCGTCGACATTTGTGTCGCTGTCATGTCGATGCTATGTGAACCTTGCCATCGCTCTCACGTGACGTGATAGATGGTGCACTCATGCACAGGGCATCGACATTGATAATCAGCATCTTCGTTGCCACTGTTGTTGTCAGCGTTGCCATCATGCGAAGCGATATGATAAGTCATCATCATGGTGTGATTCCGTGTACTTGCACATGATATTGTCACAAGACATCGATGAAACTCTATTGAGGTGACATGTATTATTGATGTTATTAGTTTCACTATCGAGTTGGTGCACAAAATAATGAGAGGAGAGTGTGATGCTCTAATCTCTCCCATGTGCATCCTATGAGTAATGTGTCATCAATCAGCCATAGGGCTGTAAGCGATCAATGGATATATGATGTATGTGCCAAATAGTGTGCCATCGGGCATGCTAAAATAGCACTATTGTGGGAGGCAATGCTCTACGTGGGAATCAGTATTCTCAGTTTGATACAAGGTATCCAATGTATCTAGCAGGCCGATTAACCGATGATGACGCTCGACGATAGCGCCCTTGGCCGAGGCGGACAAGAACAAGGTCGACAAGAGAGAGAGGAGGGGGGGGATCGGGCGGAGAGCGGCAGAAGGGTTGCGACAGTGTCTTGGGCCGTGGCGTTGGCTGTTGGGGGGGGTGGCTGAAAGACCGCATTGTCAGCTGTCTTGCCAATGGCTCCGGCACAGCAGCAGCCACAAATGACTAGGGGAAATGGTGGCACCACTGTGGCTTGCTTGTCATCGCCCCCCTTTTCTAAGAAGGCGCATCCCTGGAATACGTAAGCACGGGATAAGGGGCAAAATGGCGAGGACGACAATGACAACAACAGCTTGGTCTATGCCGCATCAGTGGGGGCGATCAGGGTCTCATCGGTCGTCGTGATGGCGGACGAAGCCCCGAGGAGATTGAGACGGCAAAGCAGAGCAAAGAATATTATTGCCCGTGAGGTCGGGAGCAAATAAGATATTTAAGAAATAAAATGAGTACTGAATCCTACATAGTCCTAACCCTCAACCTCCCTCACCTTAACTCTTCTGTAGATACCCCACAGAACTCCCACCACCCTGGCTTTGTGAAAAGTGCATATCAAATAATTGTGCATACGCGTGACTGAAAAGTGCATATTAGTGACTGAGCTTGTTTGGGGCTGTTAGCATGAATTGTGCATTATATTATGTGTACACAATGCATTGTGCATACATATGCACATTTCACCTCTCTCCTTTCCAGCCATGAACAAACAAGACTGGAGGAAGAGCTGTGGCACTTTTGGCTTGACTCTGTCCTCTCAGGGCTGCACAATAGTTGACCAAGAGTGGAAATGGCCAATTAAATGGAAAAGGTATATGATGAAATGGAGGCATGTGCCATGACACTCGGCCGTAGGTGATTGTGGGAGTAGGGGGTCGTGTCGTTGGTGAATCTGGCGATGATGACACGCGGGTGCCTATCCGGCGGATAACGCGTTGCTGCAATGGGCCTCGACGACCGCCCCGCTGGCAACACACCTCGGCGGCATCACGTTGCGCAAGGCACAATTCACGATAATACAGGACAACGTCGGATGTAACAATGAGGGGAACACAGGGGGGTGATACAAACTCCTCGACTAACTAACGGGGGATTGCATTAACAGTTTACAGACGATAACATATTATTGGGACGACAAATCCAACCATCACTACTATTCCCTCTCAATTTGTTTCGCGTGACGACCAAGAATGACGAGGTTGGGTAGCGTGGCCTCGGCGAAGCACCGCTCACTTGCAAATTAGAAGTTACAAAACATTATCTCTCACTTCCAGAGAAATCCAACCATGCCGGTTATCTAGGCCCACGCTGTCGCACGGAACCATTATTTCTAAGGCCCATGTCATGACTAGCATGAGGGATTTTCTGTCTAACGGCTTCAGGAGAATTCCTCTTGTCTTGATTTTGTCCCAATAACGAAACAATCTCAACGTCATCCTGCCCCTGCTGCTTGTTTACACAGTAGCCGAGACTTTCCAATAAATAAGGGGTGGCCCCCCCGAGCACAAACAGGGTAAAAATGATTGATGCCGACGTCATCGCCTTAAGCTCCGGCTTCAGCCGCGATCCCTGCCCGGTGGTAGTGTCGAACATGGGAATGTGCTCGACCAATGCAAAGCTCATGGCCCCGCGAAGACCGGCGAAGATGAGAACTACTTGCATCCTGCGATCTATGTGCACCACTTCGTTTGTATTGATTGGACTTTGTTTTTGTTGTTGTCCCGAGAGGCTCATTCGATTGAAAATGTTGGCGACGTGGCTCAAAAGTGGGATCATGATTACCCGCCCCAAAACCGTTGCAAATATGGACACGAGTGAGAGGTAAAAGCTCCAGTGATACCTCGGGCTGAATAGGAACAGGCCCAAGTATGCAAAAATGGCGGTTTCCATCAGCGTCGCGAAGATCTCGATGACAAAGTGCACGTGACTGTCCGCCTTGGGCGACAGGTGGCCGTCGTAATTAAAAATGCTCCGACACTGCTGCTGTCGATATGGCCGCGTTTTGACGTTTAAGTTGCTGGTCGCACCGGTGCCATTGACCAGGAAATCGATCTCATCGTCCACATCCGAGTTGCTACTCTTATGCTGCGGATGTTTCTGCCCGATGACATACAAATCCATCACAAATCCATTCGCAACGATGGCTACGATGCCTGACCACTCCATCATGTCGCAGATGTAGTACGGAATGAATGACCAGCAGCAAAACATTATCACTTCGACCATCGGGGTTTGACATCCGTGCATCAATGAAAAATAAAGGGTGGCACAGGCCCCCGATGCCATTCCGACCGATACCGATCCCAGAGCGACGACGATGAAGTGCATGGAGGCTTCTAGAATCACTTCCGAATCTATCACAAGGGATTCGTCCAAAAAGTGCACTAAGGTCTGAAACAGGACAATGGCCACGCCGTCGTTCAGTAAAGACTCGCCGAAGATCAGCACATATATGGTATCCGTATCTGTCATGCCCATGCTGCTCAACACACTCAACACAGCTATTGGATCGATGCTAGATATCAGCGCGCCGAATATCAGACTCTCCTTGACTGGGATCGTCGTCGCATAATGTCCCAACAACACTGATCCCTTGTGCAGGATGATGGCAGTTAATGTCGTGCTCGCCAGCGTGCCCACGATGGCGAATATAGTGATGGGTATGACATGCCTGCGAAAACTCTGCTTGTTGATCTTGACAGCTGCCTCGAACACAATGGGGGGAACAAGGATGCGAAGGAACATATCACCGTCGAAGGCGAATCGAACGTGGGGCATGTGCTGCAACACCAGATATCCCAATACGCCCACGAGTATGCAACCCCCGGCCTCGGGTAGCCACCGTACGTTCATGTGCCTTATGAGGCTCTTCACCATTCCGCATACGGTGATCACAAACACAACCACGAGCAATCTCTGGTCGGAATAATCCTCTACGCCGGTAGTCGTCGGATCGCAGTGCTCGTGGAAGACCGATAGGATCGACGCGCAGCACGTGCGCGCCTCGACGGACTTCGGGTCGTTCATCATCGACTTTTGCACGCCCTCCACGGCCGTTCGTATCGCCTCGGCGGATTCGGCGACGTCCTTGACCGCTGCGGCGGCATCGGCGGTGATATTCAGCCTATTCGCGGCCGACGCGGTCGTCGGGTCAGGGTCGGTCGATTCAGGGGGGACGTCGACGTCAACGTCAGCGCTCGGCAGGGCGACTCCGCCGACCGTCGCCGAAGAATCGAGAGAGGAACGCGATTCCGATGCCGACGCCACCATCGCATCAGTCTGTTGCAGCAGTAGGGCCTCGTTGAGCATGCCTTCCGACACGTGCTTGTTCGCCGTTGGGATGTTGAGCGATATCAGCGGTACCTCGGTCTTATCCTGCTTTTGCGGATGCGCGACCGACGACGTGGACGACTCGTCGTTTTCTTCTACAACCGCCGATTTCAACGCCCGGCGTCCCATCCTCGAGTAGAGGCGTGAGAACGACGTTCTCTCCCACCATACTCCCGTCATCGACCTCGTAGGATCGATCTTCCCCTCGAACGATGCTCCGTCGTCGCTAACATTCTCGCCCCCGTCCCGGGAGATCGTCGTCCCGCCGTCTCTGTTGTCGTTCGATCGGAGGCGTTTCACGCCGACGTCGCCGTCGTCGAAGTCGCCGCTGACCTCGTCGAGATGAACATCGTGCGCCGACAACGAGAGCCATCCCGTCGCTTTCGCGCCCGCCTTCCCATTCCCATCCCCATCGCCAACTTCCATCGCCATTGCGATCATGCGCGCGAACGATCGTCGAAGCCTCGCGAACGTCCAGTATCGATCCCGCCCCAACAGCCTCCTTCCCCTCCTATTATCGCGCCCGCCACCTCGACGATCGTCCGCATCCTCGTCCCCGGCGGCGTCGTCGTAGTACTCCGTCTCCATTTCCGATTCCGACGCAAACGACGATCCCCCCCCACCCCCTCCACCTGCTGCCCTGGCATTCGTCGTGGTAATCGTCGTCGTCGTCTCCTGCACGCTGCACGCCTTATCGAACGCCCTGCGCAATCCGTCGCACTCGTCCCGAACGTCCGTGGCGTTGATGACGAAGGATATCACCGACGCACGACATTCGAGCGCGTCGCTCGCGGGTATGACCGCGTAGGAATAATCGTCGATGACGTCGGCATTCTCCGGCAAGTTGTCGTCGACGATCACCGGCAGCGGGAGCTGCGACGATACGGACGACGACTCGATATCGTTCGCATCGTCCTCGTTGGACATTTCGTATGCGCGGGACGATGACGGGAGAGGAGGGGGGACGCGGGGGGAGGTACGATTGGGAGGACGTCGCGCGTTATTGCGCTTGTCCGTGAACACCCTGTCGATGTTGTGTATCGCCTCCCTGATCCCGCCGCCCCAACCAATATTGCCGCCGTCGACGACGATCGCGTCCGCGACCGTCGCATCCTCCTCCTCGTCCCGACGCTCGTCCTTCTCGTCATTCATCCCCCTCCAACCCCCCCCGTTCTTATCCTTGTTGCCCCCCCTCCCCTTATCCCTCGCCCTACCGCCGCCCATCCCCGTGGATTTGGGACGTCGTACGCCGAAGTCGTCCAATTGCACAGCATACGTCATTTCCTCGTCGTTGTTTATCCGATGACGTCCGTCGCCGACGTGACGTCGATCCTCGCCGTTCGCGAGGTACCGACTCGCGCATACGGTACCCGCCAATCCGAATGCGAGGAGGAGGATCATGCCGAGACAGAGGAACGTCGTCCTCCTCGTGGCACGGCGTGGGACGACGGTGACGTCGTCGTCGTCGTCGTCACCCGCACCGCCATCGTCGCCGCCGAGTTGGACGTTGCCGACGCGATGTCGCGATACCGACGACGCGGACGACGACGCCCCGGACACGGTCGACGTGGCGGATCCACCGCCGCGATGGGGAATGGGAATGCGAACGCGCGTCTCCCCCCCCGAGTGCAGGCTGCGCAAATCGGAATCGACGTCGACGTCGACGCGTGCGTCGTCGTCGTGATCGTCGCGATCGCGATCGCGAACCGCCCCGCCGCCGCCCCCGGTCTTCATCGCGCGCGCGTCGGGCCGACGACGAGCGATCCCGCCGGACACCGGGATGGATGCTGTGGATCCTCCTCCTCCGCTGCTGGCGTGGCTACCCCGCTCGTCGGCGTCGATGCTCCCGCCGCCCCCGTTGATGCCGCCGACGCCGTGCCTCTTGCCCCTGTTGATCGAAGTGCGACTGCGTAGCATCAAACAATGCGATTGGGACGCGCTCGGAACGCGGCGTCCTTGGTCATGTTGTGTGTTTCAATCCACACATCTCATGTCTCTCTTCGGCTCTTCGGACAACGAATTTTGTCCATGGGTCACGAGCTGTCATGAGTCATGGAATTAGTCATGGATGGAGGTAAGTACCATATATGGTACCATACACTTCCCTTTTAGGTTAACAGTACTACGACGTGGTATTCTCGTAAGTATGTTCTACTATTTTTATGCGCGGGAACAAAAGGTTAACCCTTCCTTCCTCCCGCCGAACTCCTAAAAAATAAAAGCATACTACTACCACATCATTCGAATATTGGCGATGAATAAAATCAATCCGACAGAAGGAACATCGTACGACTACCATACGGATGAAATAAAGGAAAACATGGGATTCGCCGATGAACTCGCCGCCCGCGCCGCGAGGAAACAACAATCGCCGCTGAACCGAAATCGTATTCCCCAAAACGATATTGGCAATGTCGGTACCATTGCGTCGTCGCCGGGGTCGGAAAGACCCAATAGATGTGGCATAGACGTCGACGAGCATATCCACGGGAGGCCGTCGACGTCGTCGTCATTCGCCGAGCAGTTGGAACGACGGAACGCGAGAATACGGCGGCGCGGGGATCATTTCGACACCCGGGAGGATCCTAGATCTAATAACAAAGATTTTGATAATTCTACGTCGGATACGGACCGCGCGAAATGCGCGAACGGTTCCATTGCCCTTGGCGACCGACCGCCGAACGATGCGAAGAATAATGATATAGAACTATCGCCATCAATTTTGGATTATTCGGATCGATCGCCATCATTGCCAAAGGCAAACGCAAACGACGACTCCTTGTGCATTGTTTCGTCGCAATCCACGAGGGGGAACGCGGCATCCAAGGGAGAGGTTGACGGGACGATCCAATCTTTGAGGTTGGGGCAGACGCATCGTGCGTACCCCGGGAATGAAAGCGAAGCTTCAACGAAAGATGTCTCTGAAAATCCCATCTTTGGGGCATGGGCGCAAATCGAACAGCTCAAGCGTCGCGTTCGCGATGCCGAGGAGAGCGCATTGCAGGAACGTCGGCGTGCCGACGATGCCACCTTCGAACTGAGATTGGTCAAGCGGGGGCAGCGGCGTCATCCGCTCCACGGGGGGGATGGGAGTTGGACCGTCGGTAGCGTCGGGGAGGATTCCGCCGAGGTCGCCGCTCCGATGCAGTCGCCCGAGGATAGCGATTGCAATTTCATAAAGACGACGTACGAGGGGCACGAATCGAATATTGACGAGTGCATTATGAAGACATCGGGGCGCTCACCGCATTCCTTGTCATCGTCGGCCGTCTCGAAAAATCCGACCTGCCGTAGTAACCCGATCACGATCTCATCCGCGGCGAGCACGGCGATATCCTCGACCACGACCACTCACTTCGCGACCCCCTCCCTTCGCGAGGATGCGGGCGTGATCATACGTCTCAAGAATGCCGAGATCGACGTGCTGCGGAGTCAGGTGCGGAGGTTGGAAATGCGCATCCAGGAAGCGCACGATCGCAACATCGACGAGGACTTGAATCCTACGGAATCCTTTCATTACGGTAGTCCCAAGCATGTAGATTACGGGGATGCCCTCCCGTTGGAGGTGGCAATGGAACGCATGCTTGCGCATCCTGAATATGTCACTAGTAGAGCGAATGCAACTCCAATAGAAGAGCTCCGTTTGCTGAGGAATGACATTCAGACTTTGAAACGTCAACTTAGACTGAAGGGTGGTATTGTTAATGATGCTGCTGGTGGAGGAGATTCGAACGGGGGGTCGGCATCATCTTTACGAGAAGGACACGACAATAATTTGTATGCAGAAAATGCCGTTGACGGAGAGACGGAAGAGGAGGAGGGTGGAATTCCATCTTCTTGGGGGCTGTGTTGTTTTCGGGGGAGGCGTCGATCGGGCTATGGCAGGGTCTGAGTTGAAAACGTTTTGAGAAAGAGTAAATTAATCGCGCCTTGGACTATGACATCTATTCTCAACCATGCGGCGTTGGTATTATCTTACATGTCTGCACCTGAAATCACTTATCTAGTGGTGGTTAATCTATTTACGCCACCATCGCCTCCGCCGTCGTATCCCGTTCCACGCAGTCTCCACCGCCGTCGTGCCGTGATTGACAGTATGACATAGTACGATATCGCGTGTTAAAAAAAGAAGCTTTACTCTTTCATGGTCTTGGAAAGTATCGCCAACAGGTCATCATCATCTGAATTCTCTCCATAGTAGTTAAACACTTCTTGTTCCTGCCTGTCTTTAAAATGCTCATTATTAACATCTGCGATCGAGTGAAACGTCAAAAAATCGCCCTCAATTACTTTCCTTCCATTATTCTGTGCCGCATTTGCTCTCCTTTCTGCCGCCACGCACGGAGAGCATCCCATTAAAACGAAACCCTGACAGCCCCTGCATTGACACATCACGGTCTGCCCAAGGTCAATGAAGAATTCCTGATCGGTATGATCGCCATCAACTTTTGTCACGGTTTCAAACATTCTCTTGAACAGTCCCAATCCAGATGGACGGGGAAGTGCATGACAGCGCAACTTCGCGGGAAGAGTCTTACGATGCATGTTCAATATCATCCTCATGGTTATGAAAGTATCGAGGGCGTCATCGAACAAAATGCTGTCGGCCATGTTGATGGGGAGAGTCGTGCCACAACCGTCTGGGGTTGTTTGCTTAGAAACTTCAGAATTATATTTGGAATATATCGCATTCAACAAATGACACATCAGCACGGCAGCATTGCCCGCCATATGATAAACTGGTCCCGGAGAATGAAGCAACAAAGGATGCTGGATAATAATGTCACATGCCGCAAACAAATTCTTTATCTGTAAAGGGGTGAAGCTCCCCAGCTCACTTTCGCCACCGCCACTTCCTTCTTGCAAATGATCACTCTGACTGTTCTCGACGAAAGCACTCATTGCATACGCGACAAAGTACAGACCATGTTTTTTCGTCGTGGTCGCGGCAATATTCGAATACTGATCTAAAAATGCCTTGGCAGACATCACAATGTTCCGAGTACACAATTGTTTCTCGTTCGCCAATACGGCAGAGTAAGTGGGGGATCCAATCCCTGATGCCTTGGCGATATCTTCAAAGTTAGTATTAGCATGATCGCAACATGTGCGCACTGCGCAGGAGAAAGCGTCTATGGATCGGGTGATGAGATTTGCTTCGTTGTTTAGGAAGACCGGAGGTGAGCCTTGCATCCACATTTGGTTGATCGGATTGGTGGCAATGGAGGATGCAGTGGTTGTGAAAGCGTGTACAGTGTTGGAATTATTCGTGCATTTATTGCGGATAGGGGGCATAAATTCGTCTATGTTTGGTAATGAATCGACTTTGCCGTTGTGCATGATGTAAACCCATGCGTCATGAAAAGAGATCGCTGAAAGGAGGGACTCGATGGGCAGTTGAGACTTGTTGGGAGACATCGACTATGAGCCCCCCCAAAACGTGATAATTGATAAGTGTGACGGTGAAATCATGTCGAAATTCACAACTTGTAGAATACTCACATCTAGCTTTGAAATTTGCATCAAGCACACCCTCCTGTACTTGAAATACCGTACCATGTCCCCACGAAAGCTACGGAATATCCCAAGCAACAGATATGCACGGGTCAAATCATAAAGGCAACTCGTGTGTGCAGGTTTATCGACACAATCACGTAAACATATTGTGCTCGCATTGCTCAATTCCATTGCAAGTGATGCTTGCTCGTTCGCTAGTGCGCCCAACGACAGTTCCGCAAATCGAGCAGCTCGCAATGCACTCAGGTCAAATGTAGGTAATTTGTTAGGATGATTGTGATTGGAGCCAGGCGGCAAAGATAGTCGCTCGAAGTATTCCTCGTCGGTGGGGATCGGAGGTAAATTCAGCACGCCATTTGTGGTAAGCTCGTAGATCGAGCGTAAGAGGGCACCGTCGGTGCTGCTGGATTGGAGGAGTGAAATGTGCCTCGCAATTGAAATGTGTAGGGCGTTGGCGTTGGCGGACGTTTTGTTGGAGAAAGATTCGACGCCAGGCAAACTGAGATGACTACGCTTTGCCGATCGATCATTGTAATTATCATTCAAATTCGTCCAGTTTGTATCACTCCCCTCCAACATTCCATCAACAGGCGTATTGACCACAGGAACAATATTGCCAGTATTCTTCGTCACTCCCTCTAAGCTGGCACCTCCTATCATTCTAGCGGCGGGTCCTTCCTCATCGGTAATATTGGAGTGAAGTTGCAGCAACAGCTGCTGATGCTGCCGCTGCTGCTGGTCCTCGAATAATCCAAGCATAGTTCGCTGTTGGATTAATTCTCCAAACGATAAGTTGGAAATATTGGCACTGAGGACACCGCGAGCCACCTCGACCGCTTGGGTGAAGAAATCCGTATTACGATCGACCGTCCCGCTGGCGAGCATAGTATGCATTGACTCCTTCGTACCAGGACTGCCGTAGCTGCCAACTTCACCCATAGTAGCACCCCCCAGCGTGACGGGTTCGGAAACCCCATTCAGACCCAATGGAAACGATCCGTTAGGATATCCCATCAAACCTAATCCACTCATCACTACGTTTCCCCCCGACCTTACGGGGCATAAGCCACCATTGTGTGTGAAATGGCGGTTAGCACTTCGGCCAGGGACGGGGCCGCGTCGTTTGGCAACGGAGTATATGCATTCAAAGCATGCAAGGTCGACCCCTTCGATACTTGGACGAATGAAAGGAGATCATGTGTAGAAGGAGGGCAAAGGAGTCAGGCTTACAGAAAATGATCGAAGTTTAAGAGCTCGCTGAATTCAAGAGTATTTCACAGCCAGAAAACCCGTACATCTCGTCCGCTGCCAAGCCCGACGCAGATTTGAGGGTGGCATCGCCATCCTACACTTCTTAATGATCTACGTAGACACTTCTTTAACATGAACCATCGAAGTTACTCAGTGCCGCGATCACAACAAACGCCTCTGGATATTTTATTCCTCGCACATGCCACACTTAATGAACAAACACTTGTAATATCCCTCAAATAAATACTGCCCAATAAAGGAAAAACAACGCGCGAAATACACATCACCAAACTCACTCCTCGCACTGGTTAATCTTCATATATCTCGCGGCGCAATTCCCACAGGGCCGCTTGCCATCGCACTTTGTTTTGCGGGTGCGGCACCTTTCGCACGAGGAGCATTGCTTCTCTGCAGCTGTCGACGCGGCGTTGACCACCGTGTGTTTGTCGGCCATTTTCTTTGATAATGAGGTAATATATAAACATGATAGGAGCCCAGCTGAGGGGGAAGCGACCGACCGGTTTCGCGGAGGACCAGAGGACGGATAGTCAGTTTGTCCTCGGAAAAGAACGAATCGCCGATTTTTTCACTAAGTAGTCCTCCAAAAATTGACCACTACGACAGTCGGTGTTGCTAGTATCAAATAGGAATTAATAATGATAATCACTTTCTGGGGAATCGGCTATGCAGCGGGTGTAAACGTGACTTGAATGAGACATACTGTATCTACTTATCGCGCCACAATTCTTGCACAATGGTGACAAATTTCGGTTTTTATTTTGGCTTTTCGTACATACTAATTCCTACGTTGCTTGTCCAGACTTTCTCACTTCCAAAAACTCTGAGCGACGAAAATTCTCGAGAGGGCCAAAAAGGGGGGAAGCAAAAAGACAACGCC